>PVIH01003546.1:0-158423 GCA_004025045.1 Sigmodon hispidus
CCCCCTCCCTCACTTGCTTCACTGTTTCTTGTTTTTAAGTTTGTTTTGGAAATAACAAAAAGGATATTTATTGGCCAGAATGCTGGTGCTGCTAAGAACAACACATGAAAAGGACTGAACAGACAGATGGATACAGAGAACCGGAGGGCTGCGTGGGACCTTCTCTGGCTATTGCTTCAGGTCTCGAGGGGAAGCTCAGGCCTGGGGTTCTGGACTTCAAAGGGGACCCTTCCCCCAGGTGGGTAGGAGGAGACAGGAGACAGCTGGAGTGAGCCCTTCAGCCCTGTAGCCCAGCTCAAACTGCCTGAGCCTTGTCCTAGCCTTCACTGGGTGAAGGGTACAGCAGCTGCCAGGGCTCCCTGGCTTCAGGGCATGGAATCAGGAGGGGTCTGGAGAGTCTCGGGACCAAAGGGTGCAGTGATGGCTGGGTAGCAAGCCCAGGGAAATGGGTCGGGGGGTGCCAGGTGAGACCTGGCTCCTCCCTGCTGCCCTGAAGACTACCCCAGTCTACCTCGGTGCTGGCCAGGAAACCTATCGGCTACCTCTCCCACCACTCCAGACTGTGGGCAGGGGGATGGGGATGGAATGGGCCTGGGGCTAAGACCTCCTTCAGAATTCCCTCCAAAACGGGACAGTACCCAGGGAGGGGTTGTCTTTCTCACCACAGAAGGGGGACTCCCCAACCCAGACCCCAGGCCCTGCGGCAGGGATGGGATCCTCCAAAGGAGGTCCTAGGAGCAGACCCTGCCCCCAGTCCCCCCAGACATCCCAATCCGAAAGCCATGCGTGTCCATGTATATAGGAACTATGTACAGAGCCCAGAGAAGTCCTTCCACATCCCCCCCAGAGAAGAAAAAAACTAGACAAAACTCATCTATATATTCTGTATCTGGAGTCTGTTTGAATATTAACTGTGTTATTTTTATACACTTTTTAAGCCTTAACTCGCCATTGATTTACCAGTTAACGTTTCCTGGGGTTTCTTTCCACTGGGGGTTCTCTACCCCACCCAACCCCTTTGTTTGACTTGCGTCGTCTGATACTCAGTATTGTAGCTTTTTGTCCGCATGTTACTACCCTGTAAATATGCTATTCCAATGCTGTTAACACCCTCGGCTTTTTTTCTATGGGACCTCCAGGCCACCATATTTAGAAATAGTTACCTTATTAAAAAAGAGAAAACGTTTTGTTGGCTTCTCCGTCTGCATCTTGGTGGCAGGGAGGTGAGGGAAAGTGGCCCTCGGAGCTTCAGGGGCTAATGTTCTACTGAGCTAAGCAAATCAGATGTGGGGGGAGAACAGTGAGGGGCCAGAGTCGCAGGGACGCAACCCTCTGCTCTTTGTATTTCTCTGATGTGAAGAATAAACCATACCTACACCCGGGTGGTGGCGCTATACAGAGTGCTTGGTGCTGTGTTGGGTGCTGTGTGGGAGAGCGGGCTGGACCACCTTTGTACTACTCTCCCCCAGGGTTAGGAAAGGAGGCTATCGGCTTCCATGCTTTATCCGGGAATGCTGCATAATGCCCCATGGAAGGGGCTGCCACCCAAGAGAAGCATTTTGCCCAGCTGAGTGGCAGGGATGTTACATGTACCCAGTTTTGAAACTTGTGATAGGTATACTAGGACATGCCCCGCGGCCATTCGCCTGATGGACACTCTTCTAGTGTTAGGATAGAAATGGGCTCATGAAAATATATTCACAAGTTTTCCTCTGCGGCAGAGTGAGTGTGCTGATGTCTAGGAGGAGCAGAAGGGAAATATAAGAATAAATTCCCCCCAAGTTGATCAAGGTTGTCTCTGCAATAGGTGATCAGGTGTGGGGCATCACAGATCCCCTCTCTACATCTCCCCAGGAAGGAAGCAGAATGTGTGTCACACTCTCACTGGGACAAATACATGGGACAGCTTAGAGGAGCACTGATTGTTTGGGGCTTATGATTTTAGTCCAGTGGCTCTTGGCTGTCAGATTAGGCCTGAAGGTTGAGCATTGTGGAGACAAGGCTGTATAGGGGAAGATGCTCACTGAGTGGCAGCCAGGAAGCAGAGAGACAGAAAGACCTGGGAACAAGACATGTCTTCTATCCACAGCTGATTGGCCAGAGGTAAGCACCTGACTCAGTAAGTACACACACACACACACACACAGACACACATACACACACACACACACACACACACACACACACACACACACACACACACACATGCACACAGCACACGTGCAGCCAGTGGTACAGTGTCTACCCTGGCTCATAAAAACAGATGGCACTCACCTCTTCCCAATGAACCTTTTGAGAGCTTAGGTGAAGTGTCAACACCACGATGTGTTTATGTGCCCACCTGTGTGTTCACCTGTGTGCCCACCTGTGTGTTCACCTGTGTGCCCACCTGTGTGTTCACCTATGTGTCCACCTGTGTGCCCACCTGTGTGGCCACCAGAGGCGAACCCTGAGACCATTTTCTCTGTCCACTTTGTCTGACTTTTTGTTCACTGGCTAGCCTGGCTGGTCAGGAATCTGCCTGACTTTGCCTCTACTGCTCTGGAATTACTGCTGTCCACCACATTTAGCTTTTTTTTTTTTTTTTTTTTTTTTTTTTTTTTTTTTAATGCCTTCCAAGGATCAGACTTAGGCCCTGAGACTTGTGCAGGAAGCACTTGGCCAACTGAGTTATGTCCTGTCTTTCTGAAGAGCCAGTTGCTAAGTATTTACCTGCAAGCCATTATATGATGCTACCTTTCCAGTCTGCTTTTCCAGTGTCAGGAAGAAGTTAGTTAGGAGTTGGTAGGCAGCTGAACCGGAAGATGTGGCTGTGTTCAGCCAGACTCAAGCAGAATACAAAGGAAGCAGAAAATGTAGAAATGTCCAGAGGAGATGAGAACATCAGGTCCTGAGACTTTCAGTCTTCTGTTGCCATATTTCATTTCCTGTTTGTTCTGATATTCGGGAATTGAAGACACAAGTGGTGTGACAATGAGTTAGTTACTTGTGTTCAGTTGCATCTGGAGTCAAATGAGATTGGTAATAGCGACTGCTTAGTAGGGTGGGTGTAAGGTGAAGTCAACCAACAGGTGTAAAATGCTTGAACCTGGACCCAGCACGTAGCATCAATAGCCCCGCATGCAGGTCTGAATCTTGCCTGCCCCTCTTGGTCTAGCCCTCTTGGTCCCTAGGCAGCTGGAGCTGATCGGGAGCCTCTGGGCAGCACTTGTACAGCAGTGTGGGGTACCTGAGCCACACCTAGATTTTGCTGTAGTGCTGATGCTCAAGGAACCAAAATTCTGGTTTTCATCTCCTCCCTTGGGAATGTGTGGGCAAGTCCTATAGACCCAAGGACAGTGATGGCAATGGTGGAAATCTCTGTAGAAGTGAAGTGTTTTCCTTCCTTCCCGTTCCAAGAAGGCGCCATCCTATTCTACCCTGCAGTTTCTTGCATCCTTTCCTTGATCCTCAGAGTCTCCTCCCTCAGCAGCACATGGATGCCCAGCGTATGGGTCTTGGAAATCCTTCCTCATGCCCCGTAACTCCCCATAACCCTGAATCCTCTATTCTTAGGAGAATCTCTAAACCCTATGCTTGCAATGGGGACAGGCAGAGACATGGAGAGGACAAGATGTCTTCTGAGGAATCATGACACCCCACACACACATACACATTGCAAGAACTCCTGACTTTCCAATGTTTCCTGTGAATAAACTCATACCCAACACAGGTAGGGAACTTGCCTATCACAGAGTTCATAGAAGGGAAAGTTCACAAGATATTCCTGGCTCCCAGTGGAGCAGAACTTGTTAGAACTGGTGAATGTTGCCGGGCAAGGTGGAGATGAGCATTGTCCCATAAAAGAAAGGACTGTGCCAGCTCATTGCCAGCATCCACCTGTCTAGAAGCTCACTCAACCCATCAGGCTTTTCAGAGTCCAGGGCGCTTGGTGTTTATTCACCTGGTGCAGGTAAAGACTCTGAAAAGCAGACAGGATGGATTGCTTAATACTGGAATCAATGCCAGAACCTGCTTGTAAACAGTATCAGACTGTAAAACAGCATCAGGATTGGGCCAGACAAATAGCAAGGGTGACTGCCCTACTTGAGAGCAATGGAGGCTGCTAAAATACAGCCAGGAGGTTGGGCAAATGGCTCAATTAGTAAAATACCTGCCACACAAGTGTGTCTGTGTAGACCAGAGAGATTGGTGTTGGTTATCTTCCTCCATTTCTTCTCAATTTTTGAGGCAGGGTCTCTCATGGACTCAGCCAGGATCATCCTGTCTCCAAGGCTGTGCTGGTATGCCTGCTGAGACATACCTCCCTAAGATCCGAACTCAGGCATTCATGCTTTCAGCACTTAGTCGGCTGAGCTATCTCCCAGCACCCTGTGTCCTTCTTACAGAGAATAGAAACAGTAGTGTGGACATGGATGAGGAAATTCAGCCACCATCTCCCCATCCTCTCCTCCCTTCTTCTGGTTTTTCCTTTTCTTTCTTGTTGTTCCACATTATAGTATAAAATACTATATGGATCATTTAAAAATATTTATTTTTATTTTATATGAATTGGTATTTTGCCTGCATGTATAGCTGTGTAAGGGTGTCAGATCTTGGAATTACAGACAGTTGTTAGCTGCCATGTGGATGCTGGGAATTGAACTCAGGTCCTCCGGAAGAACAGTCAGTGCTCTTAACCGCTGAGCCATCTCTCCAGGCCCTATACAGATCATTTTAAATTACTTGTTTATTATAGTATTCCTCAAATATGCACAAGCTATGCTACAGACTGGGTGGGGTGGTGGTGAAGAGGGGTGCGGGGGATACCACAGCAGAGCCCAACAGGAATGCCTGCTACCCTTCCTCAGTGGCTCGTTCCTGAAGGGAGTTGGACTGGGTAAGAGGGATTAACCGCACTCTCCTGCTGCTGGCATCCCAAGAGCTTGAACAGATCGTATGTCTAGGCAATTTTGGTCCTTCTTTGTGCTTTAGTCTCTCCTAATCACTTCAGAAGATGCACTCAGTAAGGTTAGAGGTGAAGTGTGGGGGATACATTCCTTTTTGGGGGTTCTGGGTAGTGTTAAGCAATGTCAAAATTTTCTCAGAATTACTGCTATTGTTAATGATGAGTTAATGCTTCTTTGTGCCCTGATTATAAACAATTCCTTCTGTTGCTCACTGTCTCCTGGGGAGGGGGCAGCTTGGCCCCCATATTAGCAGATGTTGAAATCTCCCTAAGCAAAGGACTGTTGGCCAAGCATCCAGACGACCTCAGGCTAGCACCAGCCACCCTGCACAGTCCTTGAGAATGCCACCCAACAGTCACAGCTGGTGACCAGCTCCTGAAGGCACAGCCAAACCATTGACTCTTGGCTGTCAAAACCTTTGTGACCTATGGAAGACTCCATAACTGTTCCCATACAGAGAAGATGCCTAGAAGAAGGGACTCCTGTGAGCATCGTGGAGATGGAAGGCTGGGTTGGTTCAAACATCTCTTTTATGGCTATAGAACTAGATGTTCAGTGCTCTTGGTGAGTAAGCAGGGGGTGGGGGAGATGGATGGCACTCTCCTGAGCCACTTCCCTGACATTGCACCATTAGGCCCATAAAAGGCCTCTCTTGAACGGTCTTGCCAGTGTTTAAGGGTGAAGGCTGATCTAGTAACACGAAGAACATGTTAGCATTAGGCCAACATAGCAGTGGTGACAGACGAGGCAGTGTCAGCTGGCTGAGGGTCAGCATGCCAAGCTACACCAGTGACTAGGCAGCCAATGGCTTGGGAGCTCAAGGGGAAGTACTCACTGGGTCAGCCAGGCAAGCTGCAGAAGTGGGGAACCAGCAGCCTGCTTGATGGTGGAGGAAGAGGAAGTTGAAGAAGAGGGGGCGGGGCATACACAAGAAAGGCAGCAGCGGCAGAGAGGATGAGGAGCTGAGGATCAAGAGAAGAGAGTGCAGGTCCTGGTCACGGGAATGGTTCCAGACAGCTGGTAAACCTCAGATCTTAAAGCTCAGTGACTGTAACACTGGTCACTGTCAAGGGCTGCGGAACCTGATACCTAGGCCCACTCAGAAGCTACAATGTTAGCTGCTGCCGAGGACTAAAAGAGGCCTTGACCCCAAGGCCTACGCAAAAGGTTTAACGCTAGAAAGCACCATTTGCCACTCCCACCTGCTTGCTGCTGATGCTGTTGCACACCTGGGATGCAAGAGCTGCCAAGGTAGGCTTGCCTTTCCATAATTTGCATCCGGTTGGAGCAAAGGGTCTCTCCAGCTAGCTGATTGGTAACAGGATTACAGGCCCCAGAGACAGAAATCCCTGAGTTCCAAAGTCGCCCTTCCAGAGACACTATAACCAGGCTCTAACTAACTTCATGGGTCTTAAATACTTCGCAGTGCCCTCTCCACACCCTCCTGCCTTCTGGCAGCGGGACTGTCAGGGGAAGTTGCTAGTTTCGCACCAGTTCATACTCCTTGGGCTCCCAGAGCAGGCGAGGGTGGTGGATCTCTGCCCTCCAGCCAATATGCTGGTCCCAGCAGAACTCAGGGGACAGTAGCTTGGTGGGTTTGTTTAGCCAGAAGAATTTGTTGAGGTGGCTCTCATCATGCCAGAGCGCCTCAATGCCGCGCTCACGGTCCAGCTGTTGACCACGCACACAGTGGGACGTCAGCTTGCGCAGCGCCTTCACATTGCCCCCGAACACTGCTGCATGGTAGTAGAAGTCGCCCTCTCTTAATGATAGGGCAGCAGCGGATCGCTGGTTCCGCTCGTATGGCAGCAGCCACCGCGGCCAGTGGTAGTGCCAAGCGTGCAGCTGTGCCACCAAATCGGACAGCACCTCAGGCCCAAAGTTCCCAGTGAAGTGCTGATCTACGTCCAGGCAGAACACATAGTCAGTTTCTCGCCCCAGCTGCCCTCCTAAGGCCTCGTATAGTGTGCGCATGCGCGCCATCGACACGTCCTGCCAGCGGCTCTCTCTCTGCACGGTTTCCACCCTTAGCAGGCGACCCTGGCCCAGAACCATGTGGGGCACTGCTTCTGGGAGATCAGTGAACACGTAGTACACCACGTTCTGACCCACCATGAAGTGCTGCTCTGCAGATTCCAGGAAGCGTTTCAGGTACTTCTCCAGGTACCTGCCAGGTGGTCAAGCCAAAGTCAGTTCTGCCATCCCCGACCCCTGCCCACACCCGGCCATGCAATCTCAGATCTCCAGCCTTGGGACGGTGGATTAAAGGGGGACTGGAAGCTGTCTATCATTTCTGCCTGCGAAGGATGAGTTGCCCTGCACTGTTCCCTTGGATATGGACTTATTCTGACTCCTCTGACAAGGATGCTGGACCACACTTGGAGGACTGGAGGTGTTCTCAGCCTTGTGGAAAGGGGTCCCAGAACCAGAGACTGTGATGATGCAAGGAAGCTTGTGCAGTTTAGGTTTTCTGTCAACTTGACACAAATCGGGGTCGCCTGGGAAGAGGAATGTCAACTGAGAAATGCTTTCATCAGATTGGCCTACAGACAGTGATGTGGGAAGGCCTAATGGACGAAGTGGATCCTTCCCTGGGAAGATGGTACAGCCCCCTTTCTTCTCATTAGACTGAAAGGTTCTTTTATGTCCTCGCTACAAACTCAGTGTCTCTAGTGTGCCAGACCTATCCCCAGACATGTTCCTTTTTAGGAATAGTTCTGAGGCCTGGCTACTGGGCTGGGTGGTCTCTGGTGTTGCCGTTCAGGGAGAAGGAGATAGGAGAATGTGCCTCTGTGTCCCCTGGGAGTCTGAAATGATGGGTGCAGCCTGGAGCTTCTCTATGAGTTCTATGGCATGGAATGAGGCCCTATGGAGCTCTGTGCACACCCTCCTGCTCATTGCCTAGAAACAGGTCCCCTTAGCAGGCCTTACCTGCCTACGGCAAAGACAGTGAGTCCAATGGTGGTGTTCCGTCGTCTGGCCTCTTGCCTTGCTACATGTGGGTCGAAGATGCCATCCCAAATAATTGGTGCTCCCCAAGAGGTACAGGCAAGGACTTCAGGCCGAGCCCTGACCATGAGCAGTAGGAAAGACAGTTTTGTTTCCCCAGATGCCTGAAACCTGTTCATTCTCCACTGCTGGGCACTAGGGACCTACAGACCTAAACTCCAGCTTAGAAACAGCCAAACACAGACTGGGTGCTGAGGGACCTGATGGGGAAGGCCCTGGCTTCCCAAAGACAGAATACCAGGGTGTGGCTGGGAAGAAAGCAGAGACTTGGGGCACACCTATATCATTTGTGGACATTCTGAGTGGCAGATTGGTGGCTCTTACCAGTGCCGCAGGGTACCTGTGAAGTTGTCCTTCAGCAGAGATATTGTGGCTTCAGGGCAGACACCCATGGGGATGAAGGCTTCTAAGTACCTGTAGGCGTTGTGAACAGGAAGGGCTATTTGGCATGTTGCTTGTTTGGTGGAGAGAATCCAGACTGAACCAGCCAGGTACCACCGTCCTTCCCTCCAGGGGGCCCTTGGAAAGATCCCTGGGGTAGTACCTGAGAATACGGGACCCATACAGGTACAGGCCTAAGAAGCAAAATGCAAACAGGAAAAGCTGCCACAGGAGTCTCTTCTTGGCCCTGGGGTGGTGGGAGTAGGGAGGGCTTCAGTGATGTACTTCCACAGGAGAAATCATTGCCTGACTGTCCCGCTTCATTTGATTTCTGAGTAGGAACCTACTATTCTATTCACACAGCACAGACATTCAAAAAGGACTCAGAAGTTTGCCTGGTGCAAGGCCTTTGCAGTTCTGCATGGAGAGAGATGGCCAAGGGTATCAGTGTCTCATGTCCTTCCAGAGATGGTCTGTGCAGAGAACGCACATCTAGATATTACAGCAAGCACCCCTTCTTCCTCTGACTCCTCCACAGATGTCAGCACAGTGGACAATCAATCGGTTCTACTCCTTGAAGCTTTTGCTATTATATCTTTCTGATAACATATAACACATATTATACCTTGGAGTTTAAAGACAACATTGTCTTTACAGTGTTGGGAATCAAACCCAGGGCCTCACACATTAGGCATCTTACTACCACTGAGCTGACCCCCCCTCCTCTTATCTCAGTACTTAAACAAGCTCCCACCCTCTCCTCCAGCTGCCCCTCCTTGGGTTGGAGATGCTTTTATGCCTGGCAGGATCTAAGGAGCAATAAGTCTGGACTTTGCTTTGGACAGCGTTGTGGCAGGGTATGAGTCAGGCAAACTTGGAAGGAAGTAGTACTCAGGCATGCTGTGTCTAGTGTGTAGGAGTGAAGCTAATCTTGTGGGAAGAAAAATCAAGAGAAGAAAAGAATTTATGGTTTGGTAGCTGGGAGTGGGGAGCAGGTCAGCGGTGGCCTGTTCTCGCTGGGCTCCTATTCTTCTCATTAGGCTCAAAGGTCCTGGCTTGGAGGGAATGGGCATTGGGATTTGTCCATGGTTAACTGTCTTCTGTTGGAGACAGATATGGGGACCAGGTGCCTGTTTGGAACTCCAGAGTCACCATTTATTAGCAATGCTGGCCCTCTGGGCATCAGTCTTCATTTGTGAAATGAAGTAATAGGAATAGCATCCTTGGGCTGGAGAGATGGCTCAGAGGTTAAGAGCACTGACTGTTCTTCCAGAGGTCCTGAGCTCAATTCTCAGCAACCACCTGGTGGCTCACAACCATGTAATGAAATCTGTAACGAGATCTGGCGCCCTCTTCTGGCCTACAGGCATACATGCAGATAGAACACTGTACATATAATAAATCTTAATTTAAAAAAAATACACGGAGGCTGAACCTGAACTTTGGAGTCCATATCAGATGGATGATAGAAGCAATCCTTGCATGGAACAAATTCCCTGATCTTTAGCTGCTAAGGGTCCTCACCGATAAAACTTTCTACTTAATGGCCTCTTCCTGATATTTTCTTATCTAAATTCTCTGCCTGCCCTATAATTTTTCCATTAGCTTTTATGGTCTCTTCCTGAAAGGCAACCCATAGCATCAGATTCCCTTATCTCTTGGAGTGGCTTCATACCCGCTTAAGCCTAGAATTTGCTCAAAGAACCACCTTGCTCTTAGGCAGACGTGGATACCCACTTAGCATCGTGTCTAAGGTGACTAAGGCAGGCACCTGCTGATTTCTGCTGCTCCCTTCCCCACGCTCACGTACCGTGGCAGGCCCCAGGTTGTCTTCCAGTGGCCTCTTTGTCTTTGTGCTTCCTGTTTTCTGGAGCCTCCATGTGATCCTGGACAGCTCAATCCCCATTTATCCCCCAGAGTCATCTCCTAAAAGACCAACTTCCCTTAACAATTCGTCACACCAGCAACTAAATCCTCAAAGGGAAAGATGCATATAATAGGCAAATATAGGGAAAAATGTGCACCCTTACTAGCAGACAAAGACATACAAATGAGAACACAATGGCAGGTTTTGTTTATAAAATGATTACAAGAAAAAAAAAAAAAGCTATGATGAAAATAAGCAGGCTGCCAGCATACAGTGTGAGCAAGGAGGCTCTTGGCTTGCTGGTGGATGAGTCCTGGCCTTTTGGGGAGCGACTTCGTTTTCAGTACTTCTCTCCCATGGGATGACAGCCCCGGGGCCAAGATGTTCATCAGGTCTGCTTGGCTGTGCTCTTGGCACGTCAGTCACACCGTGACACCAAGCTTTGTGCTGGGTCCTGGATGTCACAATGAGATGGTAGGAAAAGTCCTGTCTTTAGGGTAGAGAGTGAGAATATGTGGTGGGGACAGAACTCTACACAGTATGGGAAGAGGCTACACAGAAGGACTGGTCAGAGTGTGGTACATCAACCTGGGAAGGGAAGGACAGCAGGAGGCTTTCCCCGACCTCCTGGATTTATAATCCAGCTTCAGAGGCCTACAAACTATTCAGACAGGGATGTGGCGGCAGGGTAGCCTCCAGTTAAGGACTGCCAGTGCACCCAGGGAACTCCCATTAAGAAAAGGTTTTGTGGGGGCTGGAGAGATGGCTCAGCGGTTAAGAGCGCCGTCTGCTCTTCCAGAGGACCCGGGTTCGATTCCCAGCACCCACATGGCAGCTAACAACTGTCTGTAGTTCCAGTTCCAGGCAAAACACCAAGGCAAATAAATAAATAAAATAAAGTTTTTTTTTAAAAAAAAAAAAAAAGAAAAAAAAAAAGAAAAGGTTTTGTGTGGGGTGAGTAGGTAACTTCATTTGGAAAAAAAGGGGAAGTACTCAGACTGAACTCTGGACCTAGACATGGTGGCTGGGTGGGCCCAGTTAGGGGCCAGGAGTTAGAGATGGGAGGCACTGGTTGCTGAGTAGGAAGAATAAGTAGTGGCGGTCTGAGGAATGGTGGGCAGGGTGTGGCCATTAGTGGCAGAGTGGATTTAGTGGCAAGAGTATTTGTATCCAAGGACCAGATTGTATCTGTCTGGGTAGGGTAAGCTCAGCAGCGTTCTGGGGTACACCAGGAGGGCAGGAATGTCACGGGAAAGTGCACAGAGGAGGAGGAGGAGGATGCCAGCCCAGGCATTGAGTGCTGGGTTTGTCTGTCAGGTGAAAGGGTAGAAGCTGATGTGGAGCTTATATAAAGGGTGTGAAGGGGTATGAGTAAATGTTCCTAAGGCTGGCCTATAAAGAACAGACAGATGGAAGGTGAAGTCAAAGGTTTATAGTTGATGGAAACATAGTTGCCTTAGACAGTTGCCACCACACTGGGCTAACATCCGGCTTATAAAAATTTTAATAAGTGGTTATTCAAGTCTTCATAAACTGCATTGATTTCTAAGTTGAAGGAACAGAGAACACCTTTGGCTAACTTCATGATAAAGTCCACATCTCTTAGCAGGGCTGAAGGAGCCTTCAAAACATGGCCTATGCACTGTGGCACACATCGGTATCAACTTTGATCTCTTCCTGTCTCTGGGTCTCCAGTCTACACAGCAAACAGTCCAAGGACTTGGAAAAGCACATGGTGACTGGTGGATGGTGCCAGTGCTGACTGCCACACCTGGCTGATTGATGGGTTCAGTGTCCAGGACCCATGTAGAAGGAGATAAGGGAACTGATTCACTATGGGTTGTCCTCTGACCACCACATATGCACTGTAGCACACTCATACATGCACACATGCACACGTGCGTGCATGCATATACACACACTTAAAAAATGTTTTTTAAGAAAAAAAAGAAAAAAGAAAATGCATGTTTGTAGGAAGGGGGAAATGAGTAAAATATGATGGCAGGCCTGTCATCATAATGCCATAGTGAAATCTGAAGTTTTGTTTGCAAGCTAAAAAAAAAAAAAAAATCCCAAGTAATAAATGATAGAGAGAAACAAAAGATATGAACACAGCCAAGCCCCGAAGGGACTGGGTGTGCTTAACAGTGGAGGTCAGTGTGACCAGTGAGAAGCTTACGTCATTTTTACACTGGATTAGAGACCAGACTAGAACTCCACAGAGAGGCAGGTCTCGTGTGTGTGTGTGTGTGTGTGTGTGTGTGTGTGTGTGTGTGTGTGTGTGTGTGTTATCTCAGTGTATCCATGTGTCAACAGGCATGGTGTCTATAAGCACTGCATTAGTATACTAGGGAATTTTAGGAAAGCAAAACCCCCTAGGATCAAGTGAGATCTGCATAGGAGACTTTATGCTTTATAGTAGCCACATTAAAAAAGCAAAGCAGACAAAATTAATTTTTAACAATATTTTGATTTATGCCAACATATCCAAAATGTCCCTTTAATATGGAACCAGTATAAAGATTGACATATTTCCTTGCCTATTTGTTCAAAGCCTAAATACTAAATCTAATTTCTGTTTTCAGCTTAACATGACCCACTTTGGGGCCCATCAGTCACATGTTGCTACTGGCTGTCACGTGTGGATTACACAGGTGGACTCAGGGGACACAGCAGACTCCAGGGAGGGAGGCAGGATCTTTTAAAACTGTTCTTGACTCAGTGCCTTTCAATAGTGTTTGGCTAGGAGGGTGTCCCCTTCCTCCCTCACGGCTCCATGTGCGTCCCTCCCGAAGCTGCGAAGCTGCGTGCTCGGTATCGAAGAGAATGACCTTCCCCTAATAGAGGAGCATGGGTCTTCAGTCATGGGAATACGAGTAGCTGCGCTCCCCTGCTACAACCTCCAAACAAGCTCTCAATAGTGTTTAACTCTGCCGATAAGGTTTCACCCCTCTGTTGATTAGCTTATAACGTCCCCGTAACAGTACCAGCCCTCTGGTTGAGCAATGGCCAGAGGTAGCTTGCATCCCCTAGATGGCTATGTCTGCCCAGATGTCCCCACATGCAGTCCCCTGCCTGCCCCATTCCTCCTTACCTTTGTGTTCCTGTGGTCCCAGAACCCCTTCTTAACAACAGCTGTCTCCTGGTTCTGCTGCTTACCAGCACCTCCCACCTGTTCCGTCACTGTTTTACATCTGGATTTGTGTAGCAACTTTCCAGTCAGGCTGCCGGGTTCCACCCTTCAGCCTCCTCCACTAAGTTTTCTGGGTTTTCCATAACTAACTGGAATTGTCATCCATCTTTGCCAAACTGCTTTCCCCACCCTCTGTCACTCATTTTCCAGCTGCTTGACATATGGTCCCCCTTCCCACATCTCTAACAAACCTCCCCCTTAGCCTTGCTTACCCGGTCTGCCCTAAGAACTCACTGCCCTAGTAGATCTAAGAGTCTTGGTTCCAAGTCCCAGAACCTGACTCACAATTGGCGGCACTAACAATCATTTGCTGGAAGTGGATAAAGTAATGAATTGTGGCACTAATTTCCTTTTTCCCCCAACTCATCATTACTCTCCTTTGCTTAAAACTCTATTTGCTCCAAGAGTTAAATCTGTGCTTATTCCTAATCCTGGGCACCAATGGGACCAGACACTCTGCAGAGAACACTTCCAGATCTTAGTGAAATCTGACCACCGTGCCTGGAGAATTGCTCTCACTACATTAGTGAGGAGACTGGGTCTCAGGTTAAGCCATCTGCCCAGAGGCTCTAAGTGCTGAGGCACAGCCTTGCCCTACCCAGCATGCCCAGCTAGTGTGGCTCCTGAGGAGCCTGCCCCTTTCCATTGTCAGCAGTCTATTATGAATCCCGGCAGCCTGCTAGACTGTTCCTGCACGGAAAGGCAGGCACGGACTGCCTTGTCCCCAGCGATGTCCCACATTCTTAACGTGTCATCTCCCTTGTGTTCTTATACACCAGAGTAGGGAAACCAGTGACACCTGGACACTGGGTCTTAGTCCGGGCGTCCAGGCAGAGTGTCCTAAGTTGGACCAAAGGGCTAGGTGAAGAAGAGTGTAAGGACCCAGGTCCCCCTTGGGTGCCAGCATAGAGCTTTACTAGAAGAGCCTGTGTGACCTACTCCTGACGTTTCCTGGTCCAGCTTGTTGTAGCAGACAGCTCAGTAGCTCATAAAGCCCCATTCCTTTGCCCCTTCCCCATCTCCAAGTGAACTCTCAGATATAGGGGTGTAGCCTTGGGCCCTGGCTTAGCCCTGGCTGTCCTGGAACTCATGGAGATCCAATTGCCTCTGCCTACTGAGTGCTGGGATTAAAGGCGTGCGCCGCTGCCTCTGCCACCACCCACCAGGCTATCTCTTGTTATTGGGGTCACATTTTCTCTCCACAATTCTATTAGTGGACTGAACCCCTCTTGGGGCAATAGGCCTGCAGCTTCCACATGTTCCTCCCACCTGGCAGACACTGAACCCACTGACCTGAGTCCCTTGGGAACCATTGGGAGAAGGTAGTTTTCATGACTTTTCATCCCAGACAGGCAGAAGAAATGGCATGCAGTGACAAGGTATGGGGACAAAGCAGTTTCCTGCCGCCTCCCAAACCACACCCTCAAAGCAATCTAGGTTCCAGAAGGAACCGGAAGTGAGGTTTATCAGGGATCCCAGGGTGGGAAGCCAATCATTTAGAAGGGTGGAGAAGTGAGACCGTACTGACCCGTGAAAGACCTGAGGTAGGTGTATGGACGTCTCTTTCCTCTGTTTCTGGGAGGGTCTAGAGTCAGGGTATTGAATTTCCATCTAGGAAAAGTCCTGAATGGCACTGAATACCCAGCGAAGGCCAAAGAGCACTGGGTACTGTGACTGGGCAACTCCACCCTTGCAGAGCCCTTTGCCTTCCCAGTAACATGGGGTGCACATGCCTGTGCCCAGGTTAAGAGTCACATAAGATCTTGGCTGTGTAGCTTACACTGGTAGTATCTTTCCTCCCCAAGATAGGATCTCTGTGTAGCCCTGGCTGTCCAGGAACTTGCTCTGTAGACCAGACTGGCCTTGAACTCAGAGATCTGTTTACCTCTGCCTTCTGAATGCTGGGATTAAAGGCGTGTGCCATCATACCTAGCAGGAAATTGTTTAAACTGTGAGTCAGGACCAAACATTTGTGAAGATCTATGTAGTGTCAATATCAGGAACAGATATATATATTTAAGAACATGGTCTTCAAATTCACAGTAGCAGCCAGGGGTGCCACTCACTCCTGTAATCCTAGCACTCAGAAGGCTGAAGTCCAGATCAGCTGTGACTACATGAAACCTTGTCTCAAAATTCAAAACCAACCATGAGATCTGTTAGGTCCTTTCACCTGAAGTGATGGATAACTCTGCTGACTTAAATCCACCAACTTTTGATTAGCCTTGGTTTCTTCTCTATCACACACTTGATAGCAAATTTAAGTGAGATCTGATTTTTTTTTTTTTTCAAGAAGAAAAAGAGCTCCTTGTGGTAAGACTGGCCACCTGGGCTGTCTTTGCACACAGCCTGCAGGGAGCTGAGGACAGGCAGGTGCTCCTGAGTAGGCTCCCTGCACTAAGGCCACCTCCCCACAAGCCTCCTGAGCCTCTCATTCCTGGAACAGCCGACTTTGGAGATCTCTATCTCCCTGGATTAACCAGTGTCTCTTCCAGTGGGTAATCCCATTTTAGCAGTCATCAGCTTGGGAGGGCTGATTCTCAAGTTAGAATGTCCAGTCTCCCTGTAGAAGTTCTGGTGGGATTGAGAGGCACCTTCAGAGAAGTTTAGCTGACCATGGCTCAGCGACAGGCTTTGAGTATGCAAGCCCTGGGTTGTCACCCTCACCCCGGAAGGCACATAGCCAAAGCCAGCTACCACCTGGCTATCTTATCTCAGTCTGGCCAGCTTCTATCTCATCCACCTTCTGTGCCCGTGCATGTTACCATTATTATTTTATTAGCAGACATTATCTGTGATCTTTCCTCTTCGAAAGGCCTAGATGTTTACCAGTTCTTCTACTGTATGATTAGTATACAATGCCTGGCGAGTGCTGAGTGAACCAAAGCTGTCCCAAGTCCCTACGCCTTAGGAACATGGAGCTGCTCCATCCAGACTGCAAGGAGACAGCATTCTGCCTCAAATGTTACTGATAATGCTAGCTTTCCATGTGGTCTTGTGGGAAGAGCAGGCAGGGAGTCTCAGAGCTGAAGGAGACCTACATTTTCTCTTTCAGGAGTGTTGATTAGGAGTGAGAGCAATGGGATGATACAGTCCTAGCCTGATGAAATGGATATGCTGCTCAGTTGAGGCAGCCATCCTTCCCCAAACCAAGGTAGCATTCTTTGCCTCATCTACAAACACAGGCATCCCTGGGAGAAAGCCACAGAAGAGGCAGATTTTACAGATTTATTTTTTAAAAACAAAACAAAAGGTTAAAAAAGTCCTTCATTTCCAACCCTGCCTGGGGTGTGGGGAAGGGGGCAGAGCAAGTTGAGAAAGTGGCCGCCCCTCCAGGGAAGAATGACTTCCCAGAGTTGGTAAGGACAGGGTAGGTCAGAGGCAGCCCCAGCCCTTCCTTAGAGAGCTGTTACTGCAGTACAAGTTTTACAACCAAGTGTGGGAGCAGAAGGCCAAAGGCTGCTCCACAGTGCCTCCAGCCAGTGTCTAGTTCACACTCCCTCCCACAGGGGTGTGTGTATAAGGATGGGCAGGCAGGGAAGTCACGGGAGGGCTCAGGCTTGGGCCACAGTCTACCCCTGTAGCTTCTTGGGTTTCCAGTCAGCAGGACATACTGACGTTTTGGTGTGAGGAGACCTTCCCAGAAACCTCCTGCCACGTGGAGGGGGGCCTCTAATCTCCAACTCTCGGGTTCTGCTCTATTCCCCAGCCTCAGGCTGAGTGGAGTCCAGGACAAAGCACTAAGTGGCCGTTTGCTACAAAACTCCTGGAGATGCCAGGGGCACCACAGCCTGTCAGTGCAGGCTCCAGTCACACAGTCACACACACAGCGTTAAGGCGTCTGTGCCAACAGGCATGGCCAAACTGGGCCCAGCTTCTCTCCCCCCACCTGCAGAGGGCACATGGGACAAGCCCTGGATGCTGCGGACACGGGCCGAGGGGGAGAAGCTGACAACGGAAGGTTGGTTAGCCAGGCCTGGAGAAAGGAAGGAAGGAGAAGAAGGCAAGGGCTTTCAAGACCTCTGTCCAGGCCTGCTGGCTGCCCTTGGAAGTAACCCAACTCAGGTTGGGAAGCCCTGACCATAAACCCCCTGGAAAATGGGGGACAGAAAAGGGTTAGAGGGGGGGCTAGAACATTGGGACTTTGGAGGAAGCCAGTGCTATCAGTATTTACAGGCGCAAAGCCCCCATCTTCTGTGCCGCCCACCACGCTACCCTCCACAGAAATGGCCCCTGAGAGCCACTGAAGAGGCGCTCAGACCTCCTCACAGCTGCACCCCTAGGAAGAGCCCCTCCCCTCCAACTGGCCATCAGGGCTCCTCAGGAATGTCTGTGTGGCTCTGCTCCGTCAGGAGGCGGCGCCCACCTGGGGCTGGAATCCTGCTGCCTGGTGGTGCAGCAGCAGCAGCAGCAGAGACTCTAGGAGTCCTTGAGCATGCTGATGCGTGCGTAGATCTTGAGGGCGGGCCCCAGCTTGATGTTCATGGCGCTCATCAGGTGATCCTCTTTAAGCAGCAGCAGGGCCTGCCCGTCAATCTCCTGGGCACGGAACTCCTCTGCGATCTCCTGGCAACCTGAGGAAGTTCATGACAACAGGCGCAGTTAGAGACTAGCCCTGGCTCAGGAAAGCCTCACGTGGGACCTCAAGGGCAATCTTGTTCTTGTCTTGCAGCCTGAGAGGCTAAATGAGTAAGCCAGGAAGTCAAGACCGGTCTTCCCTGGGCACACCCTTGGGCACACCTCTCCATCCACTCACTAACCATTCTCCTAGGTGTTGGGATGATACAGAAGGCAAGCATGTGGCTGATGAGGCCTCACAGAAAAGACAGCAGCTTTTCCTGGACCCTTGCAGGTAACTTATTTTGGAGTAAACTGACTACCACCTCAGAAAGCTCCATTGTTAGGTGACAGCTCCTTGGAGGGAGATGCCAGCCTTGGCTACAGATGCTGCTGTTCTGGCTGACTTCCTCAATGAGACTTTATTATGTCCTCAACTGGAACCACAACTGAGCCACTGTAGATGACTGATCCCACAACTTTGAGAAAATGAATGGGTCGTTACTGTCTAAGCTAAGGTTTGGAGTGGTTTTCTCATAGCAGTATATGAGATGATACAGATTTTTGTGCCTTATAGTGAGACCTTAGAAAACTGAGCATGTAGGGATGGCCTTGTCCTGGGAACAGAGCAGGTGGAACAGTGACTGCCTAAGGGAATCTGGGATCTGAGCAAGAGCCCAGAGCCAGGAGGACACTGCTGGAAGCTGCCACAGGGAGCTGGAAGGGCTAAGACTCAATGGCTCTTCCACAGGTCCTGAGTTTAATTGCCAGCAATCATATGGTGGCTCACAGCCATCTAGAATGAAATCCGGTGCCCTCTTCTGGCTTGCAGGTAGACATGCAAGCAGAATACTGCATACATAATAAATAAATACATCTTTAAGAAAAAAATAGAATCAGAAAAAGTGGTTCTGTGCACCATGACCAGTATCTGCTGGTTCAGGAAGCTCTTAGGCCAATGGTGCATGACTATCCCCAGAACTCAGGAGGCAGAAGTATGCAGATCTCTGGGTTTGAGTCCAGCCTGGTCTACAAAGTGAGTTCTTAGGACAGCTGTCTCTGAAACCCTGTCTTAAAAACAAAAACAAACACCTCCCCCAAAAAAAACCCTAAAATCATCAAATCAAAATCAAGAGAGCCCCTCCAAAAACCTAGACAAAATCCAGGCTCCTGAAGACCTGCTGTGATACCCTGGAGAAGGGCTCTCTAAGAGGAGATTCAGAGATTCAGATCAGTTTACAGAAAGGCTTACAGTTTACAGAAAAGAGAATTTGGGTTGTATTTTTTGTTTGATGGAATGAACCCAACAAGACATAAGAGACTATAAAGATTTTAAGATAATTATATTGTTAGAAACATTGCTAGGTAAGACTGAAAAGCTCAAAAGTAACAGAAAATAAAAAGCAGGAATTACGGTAAGCACTACAATTTAAGTTGCACTGAACTCTCAGGCTGCCCTTCATAGCAAGTGGGGCCACACAAGGGTGGATAAGAGTTACCCCGGGGTTTGGATTCTCAGGAAGGACAGGACAAGGGCTGCCTGTATGTTTCCTTTCTTCCTTCAGCTTCCTATTAGATACTGGGGGGTGGGGGTGGGGGGGTGAAGCAGGAGACAACCTGTCTTAGTTCTCAGGTCTCTAGACTAGGGAACCACACCTGTGCAGCAAGGCCAGTGCTCTCATGCCCAGACCTGTCTCAAGAAAATGCCTCCAGAAGAACAGGCTGTAGGGCAAGCATGGGGAATATTCCTTTACATTGTGTGAATATGTCAATATGACTGGTTTAGTAAAGAAGCTGACTAGCTTATAGCTGGACAAGATGAGGTTAGGTGGGATAACCAGACTAAGGGCACTGGAAAGGAGAATGGAGAAAGAGGAGTTGCCAGTCAGACACAAAGAGCAAACAGGAAGTGCAAGATAAAAGAGAAAACACCACATGGCAGAATGTAGACTAATATAAGTGCGTTAGTTTAAGTTGTAAGAGTTAACTTAACTAGTAACAAGCCTAAGCTATTGGCTAATCATTTACAATTAATAAGAAGTTTCTGTGTGGTTATTGGGAATGACTACTGAGACACAGAGAAATTCTGCTTACAAATGGAGCCCAAACATCCAGCAATGTAAATCTACATAAAACCTGAGAAAGCTTAAAAAATAAGATTCCAAACATATAAAATGAGAGTCAAATGTACCTTTTCTTGGGCAGGCTCTGTTCGCAGCTTCCTAGCTCATGCTAACATCAAACACAGCAAGGCTTTTTTAAAAGAGGCCCTGCTACTGAACACTTAAAAGGGGTTTATGAGCAGTGGCCTACTTGGTGGCAGTGTGGACCTAAAACTTTCCCATAGGTGGGGTGGGAAACATGGCTCCTGCTGGTATCACCACCACAAACCTAAGCTCTTAGGGAGCTCAGGTGGGAGGAGCCAGCTGCTAATGCCACTCACTAAGCTGAACCATGCCAGTGACTAATACAGTAGTTTAAGATTCATCTTGTGTGACCAAAACCAATACAGATCCTCAGTAAAGACAGATCCAGATGGACAAACAAAAACAAACCTCTAAATGGGTTACAGTGTGTTTAAAAATGTGCAAAGGCTTAAGAGAAAAAGAAAAAGGGTATAGACAGTCACAGAAAATATATATGGTTTTAAAATAATAAAGTTTTTAAAAGGGGAGTAAACATAAAGATAGGAAATACACAGAGTCTGACCCTGTATATTATTGTGTTGCCTTTAAATTTTTTGACTGCTAATAAACAAATGATAACTGCCAAGAAACAATGGATTATGGAAACTGCCAGATTAAACCAACCTACATATTTTAAAAATATTTTGACTTCAAAAAATCAAAAGATGTGCTGCTTTGGGAGAAAAGTTACGTTTTTATTTCCAAAGGAAATGAGAGGCTCTAGATTTATTACAGACTGATATGGATCAGATATGATTGAAAAAGAAGGAAAAAAAGATATTATGTGTTACCTTTAAAAGTTCATGTATTTTCAGAGCAAGGGGACCAGACACCCTTTGAACACAAATGGCCCAGGTGATCCAGCATCTCAGAATGCCTCTGTTGCAGTTTTCTTGGTGTTCTGCATCCAGAACAACTTTAAGGCTGCTGGCTGAGATGGTCCAGCCTTGATAGTGGAAAGAGGGACTTGGACCTACTTCAACTGACATGCCAGACCAAACTGACTCACATTGGGACTCCTTTCCCTCACTGGGGAATGGATGGGGGATGGGGTGGGGAGAAGCCAAGGGAGGCCTGGCAGGAGGGGCAGTGGTAGATATGGGGAAAAACTTTTTGAATAAAAAAGTATAGAAAAAAATCGTGGGTTACTTTAGTTTAAGAGTTAGCAAATAATAAGCCTGAGCCATAGGCCAAATAGCTTATAATTAATATAAGCTTTTGTGTGATTATTTGGGACTAAATGGCTGCAGGACCAGCTGGGTAAGACAGAGAAACTTCTGACCACAAGAATCAGACTACTAAGGACCCTGGGAAGAAGGGTGGAGAGAGAGGAGTCACCAGCCAGACATGGAGAGGAAATAGGAGATGCTGTGGCAGAATGTAGATTAATATAAATGTGTTAATTTAAGTTGTAAGAATCAGCTAGTAACAGCCTGAGCTACTGGTCGGTCATTTATAAATAGAAGTTTCCTTGTGGTTATTTGGGAACCGCTGGTGAGACACAGAGAAACTCTACACAAGCCTGGAGGATATCTGATTAGTGACTGATAGGTTGGGCCCAACTCATTATTGGTAAGGCTAGCCCTGGGCTGGTAGTTCTGGGTTCTGTAAGAAAGCAGGCTGAGCAAGCCATGGGGAACAAGCCAGTAAGCAGCATCCTCCACGGCCTCTGCATCAGCTCCTGCTCCAGGTTCCTGTCCTGTTTGAGTTTCCGTCCTGACTTCCTTCAATAATGAACTGTGACACAGAAGTGTAGGCCAAATAAACCCTCTCCTTCCTAACGTGTTTTTGGTCATGGTATTTCATCACAGCAAAAGAAACCCTGACTAAGTCAACCTGTGGTTTCCCCTGAAGGGCAGAGCTTATCTGATGACCACTGAGATACTGTAGGAATGACAGTGTGATGTCTGAGGCTAGATCCAAGAGAGCATGTTGGTTTCTTTCGATTCCTCTCTAGGATTTACTCGCTGTGGAAAAGCTACCGTCACTCCTGCCATAATAGGCCATATAGGGGCCTCCTGTCAGCAGCCGGCCCCTTCCTGAAAACCACGGGCTAAGGATCCCATTTACCCCAGGCGGCCTTGGCCTCGCTGACACAAAGTGCATCCTCATGAAGGACCCCCAGACAGGCCTGCAGAGGCTTCCTAAGCCTTTAACAAAAGTGACTGAGCTGTGACAAACTTGAGGATGTACAGACATCAAACACTAGGCTAAGTGAAGTGCTGGAATTAAACTCAGTTCTGTCCGACCTCCAGTCCTAGGCCTCCACTCTAAACCACAATCCACCTTGCAACAGGCTTGTGGCCACCCTCCCTGCTGATCTGGCAGTAGATGTGTGAGGCAGGCAGAAAAGAAAGGAGTTTCAGAGCTCCCCTGGAAGAATCTGGAATGCTAGAAAATATCTTTCCAAGTGCAAGTCCCAATGCCAACGTCATATCTACTTGCCCTCCATGCCAAGGGCTGTACACAGCACCCACCGCACCATATATTTTTCCCCTTGCCCTGGCTCAGGCTGTTCTCATGGGCAGTCTCTCATTTCCGCTCCTGTTCATTGTTATGTTCCCTTCTGACTTCAGTCTCACCCTTCCTGGGAAGAGCCAGGCTAACTCCAAGCTCACGCACTTCTCCAAGTACTTCCTAGAGGACAGCTGTTTCAGATGGTGGCCATGAAGTATCCCTGGAGTCTGCTGTGCTAGAACATAAACTCACAAGCAGGAGCCTTGTGTTCCCACCTCTGTCCCCTGGGTCCTGCTTCCTTGTGGAGGGAGGGAGGTCCCCCACTCCCTCCCACTATTCCAGTAGGTGGAGAGTTTCCAAGAACCTTACCTGGCAGAGAGCGGATGAATTCATAGACATCCTCTACGTTCCACTTTGTAGGCTCACTGGGTAGGAAGTGGTGTCCCATGCCCACCAGATCCCGCATGTGCATGTCAGGGAGCTCCAGATCCCTCTGGCCCTGTCGCCGTCGGGAGGTGGATGAGCTGGCTGAGATGGGCGACAAGGGTTCCTCATAACTGGAGTTATCTGAGCACCGGCTGGAGTCTTCCTGGCTGTGTGTCAGCTGCAAGGCAGCAGTAACTGAAAGGGGTACAGTGCCTGAGGGCTGGGGCAGAGAGAAACAGCATTCTTCAGGATCGGGAACTGACCACTCCCATGTCAAGAAGGGGTGGAGGCAGGTGCTGCGCCCTTCCCCCTTGGTTCACCATTCCTAGAGTCCCATCATCCCCAGGCTTCTTCCTCTTCACCTGTGGACAGTCAGTCCCTCAGCACTGTCCCACGTGCTGCGTGCACTACACTGCAACCATCTGCCTTCATGTCTGCTCTGTATGTGGTGTCTTATGTGACCTGGACAGCCAAGAGGAACTCCCTGCATATGTACATCCTGGACTACAGCTTTTATCACATTCTTAACAAAGTACATGATAAAAGTCACCACCGCCATCACCACCACCACCAATTTAAGGATGATGGGTGTCCCACAAGGCTGTGGGTTCGTTTAAGACTATGTCCTCTGATCTTTAGTGCCTAACAGAATCCCTGGCATGAAACTGTTGGGAAAAATATTTAATGGATAAACCCACATTACTGAGGAGACCCTCACAAACTCAGTGCTCTGGTTTTCAAGGGGACAAAAGGCAGCAGAGCAAACAGTCAAGGTTGCCATCTCTCCCAGCCTAACGCAGAGGCAACTGAATAGCCCGTCTGCACAGGACAACAGGGTGAGACCCAGGAAATCAAGAATGGATGGCAACCCTAAGGGTGTGTGTGTGGGGAGGGTCATTCTAGGCCAAGAGTACTAGATAGGGTAAGTGACCCTAGGTCTAAGGGAAGGGCCCTACTAGAGGACCCAGGGAAGGCTGAACGTGAGGCCTCTAAGAGTGAGAGCAGCATGCTGGAAGGGGACAGCATGCCATGTGAAGTTCAACAGGGCTTTGTGCCCTCTTACCTGCTTCTTGGTGTCCTTGGTAAGTGTGGGCAGACTAGCCTTGCTGGCCCGGCGGCGGTTGTGGGTTGTGGGTCCTGCCTTTTGCAGCTTGCTCCGGTCGGAGTGAAAAAGTCCCACTCGCTTGGTGCATCCCACGTTATACCTGTAGAGAGGAACAAGTCAGTCAGAGCAGGCCCCAGGCAGCACAAACACCAACCCGAGTCTGTCTATGGGCGGGCACAAACTCACTGACTCCAGGACACTGCTGCTGACTGAGTCTTTCCTGGAAAGCAGGGTATAATGACACCATCTGCCTTCTAAACCGCTCTCAGGATAACATGAGGAAACGTGGGTGACATGTTTAATTCAACCACTCAGAGCATGGCTGCCTCACGGCAGCCACACACTACAGTGCTAGGAAACTGCTCTGTCCACTGTCCTGCTGGAGTGCGGCCTAACAAAGCTTGCCCAGGGAGGCCTGACCCCTTCCCTCAGCACAGCCTGGGCAGCTTGGTTGAGAACGAGAGCTCTGCGGTATCTCTCCCAACAGCTCTACCTGGAACCTAGAGAATTCCTTGTTGGGTTCTGGGCTGTCAAGGTTATGCTGCTCCTTCTAAATCCCCTAGGACTCCGGAACTAGTCACTTCAGGAACATGCACTCCTTTATGCCTCAGTTTCCCACCCATACAGAGGCACAGGGGTAAATACAGTGGTGACAGTAGCAGCATCTGTCTAGCAGAGATATTCTGAAAATGACAACTGACTAGCAGGGCCCCGGCACCAAGTTTCCCTGTCTCAACCTCTGCCTGTCTGTCTATCTCCTCAGGTAGCCTCTACTATGTAATGGAGGCTGACCTCATTCTTGACTCAGTCCTGCTTCAGCCTTTCAGATCTGAAGCACCAGGGAGCTTCTCAATCAGTGACAGGGGTTTTTATTATCATCAGTTTTTTTCAGGCTGGATAAAAGCTTGCCCTGGTTGTGGGCTAAGTTTATTTCTTGGGGCCCAGCTAATGGGCAGCTTTGTGCACTTGGACAGTGAGCTTCCTCTCCCATATGGCCTAGTGCACTCACCTGATGTGCTTAAGATACAGTGATTTACTAGACAGAAGGTGGATGAGCCTCCCCTCCAGCATCCAGGGAGATGACTCAAGGAGGACAGCAGGTACAGTCCTGGGGACAGGAAGAGGCTGTGGGGCAGTGGGGGAGGCTACTCACCTCTTTGCACAGGCCATGGAACAGAAGCGCTTGGAACGCTTGAACTTGTAGGCAAAGTCCACCCGTCCACAGAGCTCACACTTGAGCTTGAGGGGAGCACCCTCCTCTTTGGATTCTGTAAAGTATGGAAATGAGTGTGGGAGAGACTGAGGCAGGCTGTAGACAGTCCAACCACAGGAGCTCCTTTCCTGCCTCTTCGCTGTCTCTGGATATGACACTCAGTGGCCACTGTTTAGAAAAGGACAGACTGACACTCCTTTTACATGGGCTAGATCTCCACTGCAGAGTTTCCCAAGAGTGTCTGGTGATGCCTCTTGCACACTATGGGCCAGGGGCATAACAGAGGTGGGCAGTCATCCTTCTCCATGACCAGGAAAGAGGCAGAAGGCTCCCGCAGTCCTTGTCTGGCCACAGCTATGTCTCAGCCATTCCCATGTTAAGTTCAGGCTCCTGAGGTAGCAAAGAGGGCACACCTGCCTGGTGCTGTCCTTACTGTCACTTGTAAACTGGCCATGGTTCCTATAGGAAGTGACATACTGAAGCCATGTGGTTGCTGGGGAGGCAGAGAACGAGGCTGTAACCTCTCCTGTCTAGGGACAAAGGTGGAGGAGGTGCAGGTGAAATGCCCAGTGGAAAGGAGTGTGACTTGGTTCCTGCTCAGGGTTCCTCCCCAGACACTAAGAAAAGGGAGTGTAGGCCAGCCCTTCTGCCCACAGCGGACCCGTGTCCCACCCACAAACGTGCATACCCACCCTGTAGGTAGGGCTCCTCCATCTCTGAGTCAGTGGTGGTGGTGTGCTCCTGCTGTGGAAGCTTCTCCGGCAGGAACCCCTGTGCATACTTCTTCTTGAGATTCCCCACCAGCAGGGACGAGCGTCCCACCTGGAGGACAGGTGACATGGAGGCACAGGAATTAGATCCTCGACTCCTTGCTACACAGCCTTATTATCATTACAGGTACAAAGAAGTCAGACAGATCCCTCAGCCCTCCCCAAGCCTCCTGCATGCCGTTACCCAAGGGTGCCCCGCTCAGCAGGCACTCTTCTGCTGCCTGCCTCCCAAAGCAAGAAACAGTGGGCACCACAGTACAGGTACAGCTCAAGAAGTCAGGGGTACTCTATTCTACCACATGTGTCCAAGGGCGTGTCAGAGAGCACCTGAAGGGGCAGGGCTAAGTGTGAGAGTCTATCTACAAGACTCAGAATCCCTGTTTTGATTTTGTACTGGTCTCTACCAGATCACAGCCAAGCCAGAGGGACGGGCAGCCACAGAGGACATGCCCGATGGCTGTGGCACCCAAATCTGCCTTTACCTCCTTGGGGCCTTGTTTTGTTTGGGTAACCTGGTGGCTAGATCACATGTATGTGGCTTTAGGATGATGTGAGTTACTCTTCTATCTGCCTTCATTCTGCAGGCTCAGGGTTTCTCTAGAGGCAGGAGGAGGACCAGACTGGGATGGACAAAGAGGCATGGAGCAGAGAGCTAGGTCCTTATAAGGTAAGCTGGTCCTGGGAGATTGGCCATCGGCTGTGGCCAACCTCCAGAAGGAGAGGGCACAAATGAGCTTGTTTCCTGATGGTGCAGAAAGTGGTTCACCCACGGCAGATATCAAACTCAGTCCTCTGGTGACTTATCAGACTTTCCATAGATCCAAACATGAGCAACAGGCAGTTGGTACCCAGGGGATGATGATAAGGTTTCTAGTACATACAGTCCTCCTGAGATACATGTGCCCTTCCTGAAGGCCCCTCGGTCTCATTCTCTCCCTTTTCAAGACTCTGCTCCCAGAAGCACGACTCAGGCTATCCCCCACGCCACCATCTTGAGTTTCAACACTTGGGAGAAATAAAAGGTTCCTTTCCTAACCGACTCAAATTTCGCTGTTCAGGTGTTGGCATTGAAAGCTCAATAAAGAATATTTTCCAAAGACCATTATCTTTTTATCAAATACCCCAAGGTGAATTAAGTTCCTTCTACTTCAGGGGACAGAGGTCACCAGTCAATGATATTGCTGAGCCTGTGTGCATAAACTTCTAACCAAGGGGGTCTTGGCAACTATTCTTAATCACTAAGTCATTTTGGACTCTAGAGAAACTTGATCCTAGAAAGAAATTATTCCAACATTGTGCAAGATGAGGAAAATCAGCAAGTTAAAAGCAAACTGTTCACATTTTCAGTAATTTTACATGGAATTGTAAAAATATTCTAGTACACATCCAAAATATATTAAAAAAAGAAAAGCAAAGCAAAGAAAAAAGGGGAAAAGAAGTAGTCCGTACCGGGAAAGGCTCCGCCCCCTCCTGGATCACAAACCCTTCGATAACATGCGTCAGGATTTGGGGTTTCACAATGGCCTGTGGTGGTTTATTCTCACCATTCTGGGGGGCAGTGCCGGCGATGCTGGAGGCAGAGTTCCCGTTCCCTGAGGTCATGCCGGGGCTGCTGAGGTCGGTCAGTGCATGAACAATGCCCTGCCCTGTCTCTGCATGGTGGGGGGGGGGGGAGAACGGAGACAAAGTAGCAGAGATGAGAACCAAGGCCAGCTTTGAAATAGACAACCAGCACCCACAGTGCACACAAGCCACAGTGCCAACCAGGTGGTCCCGACCCTCCAGGACCTAGTTACACGGTACAACATCAGTGGTCACACTACCCGGTGTAAGTGCAATCAGTTTTGCAACATCTGGCCCTTCAGCTAGCAGGTTTTCTTAAAGAGCTATTCAGACAGATCTAAACAGGCCAGAATTCTGTCCCTGAGGAGTAAGGACTCAGGCAGCACTGAGTTCAACAAAGCAACTTAGTTTACAGAGAACTCAGAAGACTGATCAAGACATTTAAAGTCAGATTAAGAAGCTCCACTAAACCCAGGCTCATGGTGTAACAGTTGGTGGACAGATGTTAAAGGACCTTCTATGAGCCCTTGGAGAATCAGATTTTAACAGTACCCTGAAGTTAATGTACAGGAAATTGGGGGACTGAAAAACCAGTAGACACTACCCTTTGGGGGCCACTGCACTAAGTTACAGGGTTAATTTCCTTCTCCAATGTTGAAGCTACTGTTACAGCTGCCATTTTTCTCTGCTGACCCCCCGCTCTCAATCCTGCCTCTTGTTCAGAGTGCTGTATACTCTCCATCCAGCCCTTAGCAAACCACAGACCCACCCTCTACCTCTCTGGGCAACCTTCTTACTTCTCCTCTGGAAAACTCAACACAGTGCTCCAAAGAGCCCGTCGGCCTCCTGTCCCTTTGCAATCATCTCCTGAGTGATGCGCCTCACTGCTTGCTGCAGAGCTGCAAGGCTTCACCACCTCACTTTAAGAGGCCTCTCCCCAGTCCCCTTCCCAAGCTTGTTCTGTCACCACCAAGCGCTCTGTGAGCTGAGGTACCTTTAACCTGAACTTCCTAAAAGAGAAAAGTGGAAAATCCATTTCTCTATTGCAACAAGCCTATTAATATTAAGCGCAAGCAGTGGTGTATGATAAACATTTAGAAACAGTATTAAAATAATAAAATTAACTGTAGAACATTGTTACTTAGGTAATTTCTGTACAACACTGTCTATGAAGACGTTATTTCATGTTAAGGCCCCAAAGTATTCCCAGAAAATGGGGATTTATGGTGTCTAATCATGCACACAAGGAAAGAAAAAGAGAAACATTTTAGTGACAATTTCTAACTGAGCTCCGGTATATCTCCAGCCTCTGGGTCATTTTCTTTGCAGCAGTCCTGATTCAGGAAACCAGGACCAATCTTCCATAATGAGAAAGTACAGGCTGCAACATGCCTTCAGACCTCATCCCTACAGACCCAACAGGAATGACTCCAGAGCTGAGCAGAAGCCACCCAGGAGATATGACTGATAAGGGGTCTTAAAACCTGATTTCTAGGGCTGGTGGCTGGTGAGATGGCTTAATGAGTGCCGGGCAAGCCTAGGGAATGAGTGTGGAGCCTAGAACAGCAAACTATGGAAGGGAGAGAAAACAAACTCTGAGAGTTGCCTTCTGACCACCACAGGCGCAGGGTGGTGAGTACACACCAGCACTTTAATATGCGTGCGTGCATGCGCACACACAAATAATTAAAAATTCATTTGTATTTGACCCAGTCATACATTAAGTTAAAAAACATAGCTCTTCAATGTTTGTGCTAATGTGAAATAAACTTTAATACCTTTGGCTTTTCTGTAGAAAACTAGAAACAATCTCAGTCAGTCTCTCTCTCTCTCTCTCTCTCTCTCTCTCTCTCTCTCGCCCCCTTTCTCTCTCTCACCCCTCTGACCTCAAACTCATAGAGATCCACCTGCTTCTGCCTTCCCAGTGCTGGAATTAAAGGCCTTCATTACCATCCCAGCTGGAAATCCTCCCTTTGGAATTAGTGCCCCCCCCTCCAGTAAAAGTATGTAGACACTAGAAAAACAAATTTTTACAATCTAGGAATAGCCATGATTGAGCTAACAACACAAGCAGTCAACTAAGCTTCTCCTTTAAATTTTAAAGTCTATGTTTATTCCATTTTCCTTGCTTTTACTTTCTAATATTTTAAATATACATAAAAATATAGATTTTATTTAAAATGATGGATAAATGTTGTTCAGATACAAAGCTTACAACGAAAGCTGATTGCTACATTTAGATGATGGCTTTGCTTTTTACTAAAGTCCAGGGAGGCAGTCCCTGAGGGTTTGGACACACTGGGGGATCACACCAGGATCACAGAGCACAGGTCAGGTCCAGTCTCTACAATACTCCCCAGGCAGGGACTTCTAACATGTCTGTCTGAATGCTTCTAGCAGCCAAGGTACCTTACTGCTACCCTGGGGAGTACAATCACAAAATTCTTCCTTAGAATGAGCCCAAACCTGTCTTCCTCCCAATTTCTGCCACTAATCCTGGCTATGTCGCTTAAGATAGGAGACAATCTAATCAGATTTGTACACTGAGAAAACCAGGCTTAGCAAGGCTGTCTTCACCCAGTGCTTCCTGCCAAGTCCTGGCCCTCGAGACCTGTTCCATCAAATAAAGATGCCAGACTACCACGTCTGCATCTCAGAGAGATATTTTTGGTTCCTATCTGTCTCTTCATCTAGAGACGAGGGTCTCACCAAGTTGCTATGGCCAGCTTTACACTTAGATTCTCTCGTCCTGCCCCCACTCTCTCCCAGCCTCCCAGTGCTAGGCTCACAGCTGCGCACCACCAACAGCCATAGTCCTGACTGAGCACAGGCTGAAGAAGTGTGTCATTCACAATGCCTCTGCTACTTATCATGGAATTAAACTCGAAGAAATCCACTCTTACTACTCCGGGTTCATTGCCACCTCCAGTGGGTCACTGATACGCATCCCCAAGTGGCTCCTGACAGGGCACCCTGTCCCTTTTGGGGGGCTCTTCCTAGCATTCAACTGCAATGTCCCTGGCTCCAACCCCTTCCTTTCTTTTTTAGGTCAGTACTGTCGATGGACACTGAGGCAGAGCAATCTTCCAGGTATTCATGTGTGGAGGCTACAAGCCAGTGCTCATCGGTGGGAAGTGAGGACCCTGATATGAGAAGACAAACATGAACTCCTTCCCGCTGAGCACAGTTCCAGTCCCCATCCTACCCTGGGATGGAGGACCACAGAGGATGGTGCTCACAGCTGTCCGCTTTGCCGTCATGAAGCCTTATAGTTCACCACCTGCTTTAGTAACAGAGTTTGGGCTATTTCTGGAAGGACCAACCGTCTCACCCCCCCCCCCCCCCCCCCCCCCCCCCCCCCGCCATGCTCAGCACACTGAGATTAATTTAATCTGCTTTCCACTCTCCCAGACTGCTTTGCAGCCTGTTTGAGGAAAAGCCTCTTTGACAGTGAAACTTGCAGGAACCCGCCCTGCTTGCCTGAGGCAAAGAAAAGAGACAAAGAAACTCTGTCTTTGGAGTTCAGTTCCTCAGTACTCTGCAGCCAGCAGGATTCCCACAGGTCTCAGATGCCTTCTTGCAGTCAGCACCTCAACAGAAGGGTGGGTGCCCATCTAGCTCCAGGGCTGAGGGAAACGGGCCAAGCTCCATTGGGAAGAGGCAGGCTGCAAGTCTTAAGTAGACCACAAATGGACTACTAGTATGTGCCAGGCTCTTACTAAGCATATGATCAGCCACTAGGCTGCTTCTCACTGCTGACCTCATTCACAGGCTCTGACAGAAACAGCTCTTTTGCAAAAAGGATGGGGGGGGGAGATCTACCCAGTGGCCCCGGTTTATGCTACTATTTTGAAATCATTGGTCACTTCTGCTAGCTAAGGCAGGGGCTGTGACCCAGTCACCTCTCTGCCCTCAGGGACTAACTCAACACTGAAAATCTGGCACGTGCTTAAAGCCTGTTAAACTGCAATGAATTGTAAACAGACAATAACTCAGTCTTCAGCATCATCATAAAGAATATAGGTCTCCTTGGTACTACAAAGGGACCTGCCACAGGTGAGATTCAAGAACCACTCCCTGGAGCTGTGACAGTGAGGGCACAGTTAGTGTCCATGGTAGAAGTGGCATTTTTGTGGACTAGCCCATAAATGACAGCTGCTATCCTTAGCCCAATTTCACTGTTATTGTGGAGGATTTCCTCAGCAGAAGAGTTAGGGCACCAAGCTTGATCCAGACATGGCAAGGCAGGATAACTTCTAGAGGCAGGGAGGCTCCTAGAGAGACATCTTCCAGTCAGCTGCAGAGATCAGGTTCGTCCAGTTCAGACAAACCAGCCTGGCCAGTTCAGAACCAGGTTCTTCCTATGCACAGTTGACCATCTGCTACTTGGGAATGTGAAGGGTTTGTGTGTGTGTGTGCATTTGTGTGAGTGTGTGAGAGCCAGAAGTTGACACTAAATATTTTGGCTTCTTACAGTATGAGAATAAACTAATGAAATTAACAAAATTTAAGGAAACAGCAGTTGGTAACACAGCTCAAGAGCCACCAAAACAAGATCACCTATAACAGAGCACTGCTCCAGGCTCAGCATTGAAATCACACTTTGTGCTTCAGATCAGCCTGTTCGAGAGAATATGAGCGAAGCATCTGCAAAATGATGCCTCTGAACCTGTATCCAGGAGACAGCAGGAGGCCACACCTGGTCCCAGCAGCAGGTCACTTTACAGAGAGAAAAGGCAGAGTGGCTAGGACCAAGGAGAGGTCTGAGGCCATCCTTCTTTTTTTTTTTTTTTTTAATTATTATGTATACAGTATACAGAAGAAGGTATGAGATGTCATCATAGATGGTTGTGAGTCACCATGTGGTTGCTGGGAATTGAACTCAGGTCCTCTGGAAGAACAGTCAGTGCTCTTAACTTCTGAGCCATCTCTCCAGCCCACAAGGGCATCCTTCTTAATCTCTTAAGACCCTCAAAGAAATAAGCTGCACTGTGAAAGTGAGGAAGGTGCTCCTCCCCAAGGAGTGGCCAAAGAAGGGCATAGTGGAGGGGGTGGGCAGAAGCCCAGTCCACACTCTACAAAGAGATTCATGGGGAAAATGTTCTTTAAATGCAGTGTGGCTACACCCATTCAGACTTTGCGATCAGTCACTGTGCTCAGGTGAGCAGACCCTTTCCGACACTGCTTAGGGACCTAGGTATGGTGGGAGGAAAGGGGACCAGATCCACTTGAAGGGGCCTTGAGCCTAAGGCATGAGGCAGCTTTGGGACTGAGGAACTTGCTCTATGTGATGGTTAATCTTATCACCGTCAGGGTGGGTCATCCCACCATCAAACCCTCTGGAAACATATAAACTTTGGACCCAGAATGTGGGTTGGCACCACTCCATCAGCTGGGGGCTCAAACTGAATTACAAAGGGAGAAAGTGAGTTTAATACCAAATTCAACTCTCTGCTTCCTGACTGGGGACACAATGTGACCAGCAACTTCAAGCCTTTACCCCTAAGCCTACTTCATTATGGTGAACAGCATCTTAAACTTTGAGCCAAAATCCTTCTTTTCTTAGGTTGCTTTTGTCATGCATTTTGCCAGAGCGACAAGATAAGTAGCGAATATATCCCAGGTCATGAAAAAAAGTTGGGCAGAACCCAGTGGTGTCAGGTTCCTGGAGCGGCTATAGAAGGGAGCAGACAGGGTGGGGAGGGCTAGGCTTTGACTGGCTGGGAACAGCATGAGGGCATTTGAGGGATGTGGCAGGAAATGTATACTCCATTCTAGGACACAGAAGCAGAAACATCATGTGTGGTCTGGTACATTAGGTTTGGGAACTGGCAATGATCTAGGTAAGTGATTCCCAGATGGGAGTCTTGAACTAATAAGAAAAAGAACGTGGTTAATCAGGATCCAGGAGCTACAGTCAATATCCAAGATGCCAGAAGGGAAGTAATGCATGCTCTTTCAATAGGCCTAGCACTCCATTATTTAATTCTACTTTTCCCACACTTACAATTTAGGATGAGTCATTTCTCCCACAAACTTTTACACTTAATTTAGACAATGACCACACATGCATCTCCCATGCACACTGCATACATTACAGCTGTGCCTTTTAGAATCCAAGCAAGAGTGAATGCTATTTGGAAGATGGTATCTTTTAGAACAAACACCAAAGGAGCTCTTAGTGGGGAGGAAATTGCAGACTCCTTCTCACACTGGGCTCTGAGTCCTGGAGGAGCCCCTGCCTGTAAGTTTTACAGTTCTTATAAGGACAGAGCTGTCAGACAGAGACCTACTGCCTGGAGACTACAAGCAATGGTTCTGGCACCAGCCTGCCTCTCAGAGCACCTTCCTCAGCTGTCCTGAAGAACCTGGGAAGAAACAGCAGTGACAGAGGATGCCCTGGCACTCAGCCTGGCACAGGCACTTTACAGCCACAGAGACAAGACTCTGGATCCATACCCAGGTTCTCTGTGGAGGAGGGTGCTGCCAACAGAATGGGGAAGTAGCTGAGCCAGGTGACCTCAAGCCAGCCTGAGTGCCACTTCAGGATGATTTCACTGAGGCTGGGTTAGCAGGTCAGGAGTGCAGATGAGTTTCTCAGTATTGTGAGTAAGGGCTGAATCTCTGTCTAGAGCCATAGCTGGAGGGCTGAACCCTTTCTTCTGGCAGCCACTGCTATATAGCTGACTTTCAGGCTGTCATATCTCAGGGCAGGCAGAGAAAGCCAGTCAGACTTACCCCAAATCACAGGCTAGGATACGCAGGCAGAAGTGGAACTGTAAACAGCTGGATGTCTTCCAAGCTGTCACCAAGCTTGGAGGGAAGCAATCAGTGCATTCGCCGCCCACCCTCCCCCACTCGGCGGAGACAGGGAGCAGTGGGGGATTTCCATCCAGAGCCCTCAACTGCTTCCTAGGCCCCAGGCTGAGTGCCATAATGGGCTGCTGGGGTGGTCAGTCAGCTGAATTGGATTCTGCAGGACGGCAGTGACTTCCAACAGTCCAGGACACCAGGAATGCTAGTTAGCCCTGGCTGCAGGAGTCAGGGAAAAGTCTTGTCTGTCTGTCCTACTTAACACCAATGATGGAGGTCTGTCACAGAATGGCGGCCAATGCCCAGCTCAAGGGCTCTCAGCTAGTCTCCATCACAGTGCTCTGGCAGACACTAAGACAGAGGTTCTCCAGATATATCCCAAGCCCAGGAGGAAGAGATCAAGGATGCCAGGGCAGAGGGATGCTGGTGCTCGGTCAGACCTGAGCTCATTCTGTCTCCCCCTAGGATAACTTCAGGCACAAGTTTTTCTAGTCTAGACAAGTGTCCACAGAGTCTCAGTTTCTCTGTCTTTAAGAACCATAGATTACAGTAAGTTTAAGTTTATGGGAAATGGAGAAGCAGAAGACATTGAGCTTAAAGCCGAGCTTGTGGTGCAGCACACTAGGCCTCACCCTCCTCAGCTGCGACAAGTGTGTGTGTGTCTCCTACCCGGTGCCTGCAGAGAGAAAATCAAGATAAGAAGCACAACACTCAGAAGTGGTCCTGACCTCACCCTCTCCCAGAGGCCAGACTGAGGTTTTGTTCCTGCCCCTCCACACGCTGTGCCTACTGAGGGTATGTATACCAGTGTTGTCTGTGCGCACGAGGTCAGTCTTCAGAGTCCTTATTTATTTATCTATGTGTTGACACGGCTGCAACATAACAGACGTGCTCTGCTCCTCAGGGCAAGCCAAGTGGATTCACTATCACCAAGACTATTAATCCAAAGACCGAAGAGACAAACACCAGAGTCCCTTTCTATGACATCTTTCCTAAAGAGGCTAAGAACCACAGTAGACAGTGCAGAATTCCAGAAACCAAGGGAAGGTTTTCTGCATTGTCAAAGGAAGAAACTCTACCTACCTAAGGATACAAGGGCTATGGTGGAACTTACAAAGCCAGGAGTGGCTTTGCCTGTGAAATAAAATCAGTTTAAAATGCTAAAAATAAACTCATGGAAGATAGATTTTTAAAATTCCATTTACAAAAGAAATCTTGAAATATTTAGTAAATCTTCAGGCTGGTAATAAGGAAAGATGGTCATGCCCTCTAATAGTCCAACTTCATTATTTTTGTCTGCTATCTATAGGATCTTCGATAGCAGGATATGGCCGGCCTCAGCTGTCCTGCCTACAAAATGGTCCAAATGTTATCCCTTTCACAAGCTAACTCTGATGGCTTCTCTCAGAGAGCACTGTTTTCTTTAGTGTTTATTTAACTGTATGACAGAGAAGGTGTGCATATGGACATGAGCTGGGTCTCCCTTTCTGGATGTCCATGTGGATCCTGGGACAGAGCTCTGGTGGTCAGGCTTGGCAGAGCATCTCATATTTTAAAAACTGTTTGTTCGTCTATGCTGCTGCCTAAGCTTTCAATCATCTTACTGGCCACCAGTCATTTATAGCTGAGTACTGCTAACAGCATGTCTGGAAAACAAAACAAATCCACGTTTTTAAAAAAAATCTCTTTGCTTCACATGAATTTTAGACTGTCACTCGCCTTGGCTGCTCCAGATGTTAATCCAGCTGTGTAGTTCTGGGCCACATACAGCCCTGAAGATATCAGGGACTAGGTAAATCTGCAGGGTCTGAGGCAGGAAAGCAGTGCAGCCAGTGTTCTGAAGGTAATCCTCTCTAGGCATGGGCCTTGGTTTCTCTCCGAGAGTTCCAACATGGCAGCAGGCCTGGTTCCCTAATCCACTAAGGAGGACTTCATTATTATATGGCATGAAAGTCACCTTTTCCTAACATTTGCCACTAAGTGTGCTTTTAAAAACAATGAACTAGAAAACCCAGCCTCTCTAGCATCTGGATTTATCTCAGAACACTGGCAAGCTACATTTAGCATCAACTACTTTTTTAGCAGATATAAAAACACTGTTCTCTTTGAATCCATTTGAACTAAAATATTTTGAAACTGAAAGACAAGGAAACCACGTTCCCTTTCACTAATATAGTCTGGGAGGGGGGGTTACAAAGTTTATGAAGGAGCCTATGAAGTGTTATAATGAATCTATGTTATTTCTGACTATATTCCTGTTTTCTAAAAGTAATGATTGTGGAGAAACAGCTCAGGCTATAAAGTGCTTATTCCATGTGTTCAGACTCCCATCACCCATGTCAAAAGTCAGGCATGGTGGTAGAAACCTATAACCCCAGTGCTAAGGAATAGAGAGGAAGATCTTTAGGGCTTCCTAGACAACTAATTCAACCAATCAGTGATCTCCAGGTTAAGTGAGAGAGAGACAGCATATTTGAGGGGCTGGAGAGATGGGTCACTACTTAAAAGCCTTGCTTGTTTCTGAAGAGGACCCAGGTTTAGATCCCAGCATGCACATGGCAGCTCACAACTGTCTGTGACTCCAGTCCCAGGGGGCTCTGACCCCCTCCTCTGGCCCCTGTGAGCACCAGACATGTATGTGGTAACTACACACACATGCAGGTAAAACATTCATACACAGAAAATTATACAAATCTAAAAAATTTTAAATAGCTCATTTCTTAATCATGTTGGTTATATTCCATGTTGTTACTAATAAGAGAGAAAAGTCTAAAATTAAGAATATTATTTCAAGTAAATGGCTAACAAATTCTCACGTGTCTATGATATGAAGTGGTATTAAAGATGGTTTGCCTCTGAATCTCTTTACAAATACCAAACCAGTATTATGATGTAGCTAGGAACTCAAAATGAAAATTTTAAATGTCAAATCCTAAAATGAAACCTACATCTATTTAATGTGTAGATTAAATTTATCTTAAGTGCCACATTTTTAAAACAGAAAACATGCTACAAGCGTTTTCAAATGGTGACTCATGTTGTAGTCTGTATCATTCCATACCGACATTTAAATCAGAAATCTGTGCTTTCAGGCATCTGCCTTGAGAGGAGGCCAGCTCGGAATCACTAAATCATGGAATTGAGGTTTCTGTTGATAATACAAAGGCCCACCAAGGGTGCTCAGAGCACCTCAATATCCTATGGGAGGAAAAGGTTCTTGTTTCAAGAGTCTCCTAAGAATACTGCTTTTTTTGAGAGTTTCCCCAACCGCTTTGAACTATCACCTTCACCATCCCATTGCCAAGAGGCACAAGACAAAGAAACTGCCATCTAAGATGACTTCCTACTCTCACACACGAAAGAATTCTGTGTGTGGGACAGAAAGCCTGGAGATTAAATGCTGGGCAGCTGGGAGAAGTTCAGTACAAACCGGATTCACTCAGGGGGACAAAAGTGTGTGCAACTTTCAGATTAACATGTACTAGGTCCAGAATCACCACCCTGTTCCCTAGTTTTTAACTTCATTTGGGCTTTCTGGACTGAAGGACTGACAGGAGACGGGTGAGCTCTGATGGGCAAAGAAGTGGATCTAGAAGGTACGATGCAGTCAGGCATAGTCACAACAGAAAAAGAAAGAGAAAGTGAGTCTCCTGTGACATTCCCTAGCACAGATAAAAACTTCTAATTCTTAGTAATTGTTTTCTCTGTGTGTTTCCCAAAAAAACTAAATAAAATAAATTTAAAAAAGAGACAATCTCAGAGAAAGATGAGCAAGAAAAGGCACGTAAGACGAGAGACAAGAACACTGTAAGCTCATCTCTGCCCTCATCCCTCTGCTTCCAAAAAAAATCAGAACTAAAAGATCCAAAGCATGTGAGACAGGAAATGAGTAAGGCAGGAAAGAGGATGTGGTCTGAAAAAGAGTGGATTCTGGGGCTGAGCCAGAGCAAACAGGCAGTGCAGGTCAGAGCTGGGGGAAGGGGTCTCTGCAGAAGACAATCTCAGCTTAGATTCAAGTCCTGGGCAGACTGAGAACAAAACACCTTCCTAAGAGGAGGGTTCAGAACCCACAGAGAGCTGTCTGAAGACCTGCAGTCAGAAGGAAAGGGCTGGCTTTTTCCTCTTCACTGCCAGGGGAGGGAAGGAAATGTTAAGTACAAAGCCCACTTGGCAGAGGAAAATTAAAAACTCAATCAGGCCATAGGGGAAAGTGGAAAGGGCCTAAGGCCATGTGTTCCATTACCAGCGCCATAAACAAACACCCAGAAAAGTGCCAAGGGCGAGAAGGGATGTCCACAGTCACATGAGCAAAGAACAATTACAGGGAGGAGAGGGGTAGAAACAAGAGGTACTCCTGAGCCCCCTCAAGAACCACACAGCACAGTGGAGTAAGAAACTACCCCTTCCCAAGTTTAAGGCTTCAGGGGGAAAAGACATCTGTTCTCTGTGGTGTATACAGGCAAGCCTGGGCACATCTTGGAAGAGCAGGGAGGCAGGACCCACATTACAGAGCCAGGACACAGCAGGTGCCAAGAGAGCGCCACTCCCCATCTGCTGGACCCTTGGTGACACAAGCCCCCCTGTGAAGAAGTGAAGCTATCTCCACCTCACTAGGAGCAGAAATAAACAGTATCAAAGTGTGGAGATTCTCAAACAATCTAGATTTGCTGGGGGCTATCTTTTACTAAACTGTCTGTGGGGCCCAAAACAGTGTTTTATATAAAGCAGGGGCCTGGTACAATATGCTAAACTGAACTGAAAAAAGACCAGAGCTGCTCAGCTGTGGAGCTGTGGGAAGATTCGAGATGAAATCTCTTGCCCTGGTGACTATAATGGGGCTCCCTTTTTTTTACCCCCAGGCAAAATGCTGGGACTCCCTGCCCAAGGCGACCCAAATCTAAACATTAGCCAACAGGCAGTGCCATAGGTCTGCACTCCCTATTGGAATAAAAGCTGGGGGAAATAGTGTGTGTGTGTGTGTGTGTGTGTGTGTGTGTGTGTGTGTGTGTGTGTGTGTGTGCGCGCGCGCGCGCGCGCGCACGTGTGCATGCAATCATGCCTGTGTGCAGAAATACAAGAACAAGAAACAATTTCCTTACTTCATTAACCTGCAGTGTTCACACTGACCTAGAAATCCTAGCAGTTCTAACATTTGGGTTGACTCAGGAGGGGTTAGAAAAATCCCAGGTGAATGATAATTGGATTACCCAGTAATGCCCCAGGGCCAAATGGCTGGAAAAGGCCAGGACAGTGAGGTCTGGTACAATGAAAGTGACATTACTTTCTTAACCCAAAATTGAGAACTCAGGCTGGCAATGAAATGGAATAGTTTAAGTTGAGGAAAACTGCAGACACACGAAGAATTTAGGTCTCGACTTCACTTTACAAGGGACTCTCAGGGCCTAATATGCTAATGGAGGATTAAGGATCAAGGATGGGAAAAGTCAGAGGGAAGCTGTCATTGATTTGTAAAGCAGGGGTAAGAAGGGGGAGTTCAGCAGACAGGTAGGCCGCCTAGGTCTGCTGTGGGAAGGAAAGTTGACGGGAACTGTTAGTATAAAGCTAGCAAAACCTTCAGGAGCTAAGGGACAGCAAGAAGGGTCTCACTGCCACAAACTGGCACCTGGCGAGGGGAGTCGGGGCTTAGGCGTTCTGGCGGCAACTTCACGGGTTCGCATCCTGGCCGTGCATATTACCTCCCTCCCTCTGGACGTCAATTTAAACAGACGCTCACAGATTCCGGATTTAACGTAAGGAGCCCGCAGATGCAGCATACCTTCGATTGGCACGGGAGGGCGAGAAAACGCTCTTCTAAAAATAGAAGAGGACAGCCGCAAAACAGCTTGTCCTTCCCCATCAATACAAGTTCCCGCGGGACCCGGGGGTCGGGAGGCCCGGAGCGGGAGCAGAGGCCGGCGGGGCCCGGAGCGGAGGCGTCTCGGGCCCTCCCCGGAGGCCAAGCGCGGCCCACAGGCCTTCGCGAGGCTCAGGGCGGCGCCCGTTCCTGGCACGGCGCGATCCCTCCCCGCGGCAGCACTGACCTGTCCGGGGCCCGGCCGGGCCTGACCGGGCGGGGCCTATGCAGCCCCTCGGCCCGGCGGCGCCTGGAGCGGGGGCCCGGGCGGGCCGCGTCCTCTGCGCCGGGAGCCTCCGAGCCGGGGCCCGGGGCTGCCGCGGCGCATCCGACCGCAGGACCCGGCGGCCTGGACAAAGGGCGCGGGACGCAGGGCCGGACGAGCGGGCGGATGGCGACCGGGCTGCGCCGAGCGCTCGAGGGCTGCGGCGCCGCGGAGACAATGCGGCGCGTCCGGGCCGGCTCCCGGGCCGCCTCCGCCGGGGCGGGGCGAGGGCGGGGCGACGCGGCGCGGGGCGGGGCGGCGGCGGACGCGGCCCGCGCGCTTCCTTTGTGCACCCGAGCCCCGCCCCGCGTCCTCCGGAAGGCTCGGAGGCGCCCGGAGCGGGCCCCCGGGATCCCGTGGCCTGTGACCCCCGCCCCGGTGGCTCACTGTGGGGTCTCGGAGGCGAGTCTTGATGATTGAGGGTTAGTGCGTGTCAGGGCGAAGTGCACGCACCCTCTCCCTTATTGTCCACAATAACCCTCCAAGTGGTCATTATCCTCCCCACTGGGAGCCAAGATCAGAGGTGAAGTAATGACCAAAGGGACCCAGTCCTACCTCCATAAAAGGCGTAATCCCTACCGCCAGGTTTAATGTGAGGGTTAACTGATTTACAAATTGCCGGCAGTGCCTCGTGCACAGTGGGAGCCCAATAAATGTTAGTTTTCTTTCCCAAACACACTGTTTTAACTTGAACTGTCCAGGCGAGGCACCTTCATGCAGTAAACGGGCTAGATGCGCTGGCGAGACGCGAACACGACAGTGGTACCTTCCTTAAAGGGTAACTCCTGGATGGACACAGTGACTCCCATTCCCGACTTCTCTCTAGGCTCAGTAGTTTCCCATCCACTGATTTTCTTCATATCTCCACCACACTCTTGTCTTTTTCCCTTCGTCCGTGTTTTCTATTTCCCGCATACTTCTCTCCCTTTCTAGCTCCCAATCCTTCCTCTTTCTCCTTTACTTTCCAAACTGTCAAACCTTTTTTTGCAGTAAAATTCATGTTCCCCTTTCTCTCACACGCTGGGTTTGAAAAAGGAACAAGGCTAGAGACTGAACACTCCACTTCTGCCCCTTTGACTTAGCTTCCACTGTCCTGCCGGAAAGGTGCTGTCCCGACATTACAAGCCCAAGTCCTACCCATCCTTCAAGGTCGAAAGACTAGCAGCTGGCAAATTTCTGAAAGGGGCCACCGAGGAAATACCTTAGCCCTTGTAGGCCATATGGTCCATGCCTCAGCTGCTCCAACCCACTGTTGCTGAAACTGAGAGCTGCCTTAATGAATATGAGTGTGGCTGTTTTCCCACAGAGCTTCTCTGTGAACATGGACATCTGAATCTCATGCATTTTCTCACATCATGAAATAGTATTACTTTGTCTGTTACATTTGTTATTAACTTGCTGGGCTGTACAGACACTGGCAGTGTAATCGATGGAGCCTTGGGGCTGGAGTTTGCCAACCCTTGCTTTATAACAAAGCTGCTTCCACTCTGAAATCTAGCCTGATAATCTCCACTTGGCAGCAGCATTTACCTAAGAGCCTCTTGTGACACTTCAAATGGCAGCTTTCATTATGGTTTCCTGTGTGTTCATCTTTCCCAGCAAACGTTCCACTCCTTGATAGCAGGGAGCAGTCCTTATTTCTCTGGGTCTTACCATACAACCTACAGGGCTTTGACCCCAAGTGGGCATTCAAACATGCATAGTACATGCTGCTGTCTAAGGCTCTGGCGGCTGGCAATTGCCTCCACTACATAAGCTGATTCCTCTTGGAAGATGGGAATCTCAAGGACAGGATGCTTGTGTTATGCTTTGGCCTTGCTTGGACTTCAGAAAAATTTTGAGAGCCTTATGGACCAAATAGAAAAGAGAAGGCTAACGCCAACTGATTTAGGAGCTACTGGATAACTATACTTGGACAAAGAGTGGTGGTCACTATCAGCATTCTGGAAGTACTGCATGGCTCCTCAGGTAGATCCTGTGCTGCACTGCTATCACCAAGTTGGTAAAAGAACACATTCTGAAAAGACCTGAGTTTGTGGAACCCTTCTAGAATAGAGAGCAAGGTAATGCTTATTCCTGTAACTCACCCAGAGCCAAGTTGTACAGAGGAGTTAGCATAGTGAGTAACAGAATTCAGCTGCAAGAGATCCCTGCTTCCCCACTGACTCCACACCTTAGTTTTCTCTTCTTTAATATGGGGGTAGTGGGGCTGGAGAGATGACTCAGTGGTTAAGAGCACTGAGTGTTCTTTCAGAGGTCCTGAGTTCAATTCCCAGCATTCACATAGCAGCTAACAATTGTCTGTAATTCCAAGATCTGACACCATTACATAGTTATACATGCAGGCAAAACACTAATTCACATAAAATAAAAATATTAGTAAATATTAGTGAAAAAAAAATGGGGGTAGTGAAGTTCTGACCCCTAAGGGCAATTATCAGAATTCAGGGAGAAAAATCTATGTAAATCCTGGCCTAAAAAGTTCAAAAATAGCTTTATGAATAGCTGTTATTCTCTAGAACTGTGAGATAACTTCACACAAGATCATCCAACCAACATAAGTCATTGTACTTTGGTTCAAAATATAAATAGTACAAGTTGGAGACCAGGGAGACACATTAAAACAGCATCAAAGAAACCTCAAAAGCAAAAGCGAAACACCCAGCTTCCTGGAATCCAGTTGGCTCAACAGCACTGTTCTCGATGACCTGGCCTTGTGTGCGTGTGCATGTGTGTGTGTGGGGGGGGGTGAATAAAGGCTAGAGCCAGGGTGCTGCCCTCTTACAGCCCTGGAACTGCTCCTTCTTGGTTTTTGTCCCCACTTCTAGCGTGAAGAGGATGCTGCTGTTTATCTCTTAGGGGTAGCATGAGTGAGTAAAAACCTTTTGTGTGTGTGTGTGTGTGTGTGTGTGTGTGTGTGTGTGTGTGTGTGTGTGTGGTTTTTTGTTTGTTGTTTTGTTTTCAGACAGGGTTTCTTTGTATAACAGCCCTGGTTGTCCTAGAACTCACTCTGTAGACCAGGCTGGCCTCAAATCCACAGAGATCCACCTGTCTCTGCATCCCAGGTTCTGGGATTAAAGAGGTGCCCCACCACCACCCAGAAGAGATGGTAGCTTTTGATATTTGGAGTTAATGTGCTTAATCTGAGGATTTACACTTTAAGAGACTCAATAAAAAGGCAGAACATAAGATAGAGAAGCATGACTAGAAATATGGGAATGGGGGTCTTGATCTGTCATGGGGGAAAATCAGAGATCCCTCAGGTGTTTAAGTGCCCCCACCTCCCAGAGTTTGGACAAGTTCCTAGATACACTATAGGATGGACTCCCAAATTTGTAAGATAGGATCACAACCAATGATGGGAAGGTCCAGAACAGTGGGTTCTGGTTTAATTAGAAGAGAGATTTTCTGATAATTAGAGTGGGTCCTATGAGGGAATGGGCTGTTTCCTGCCTCCTACCTCCCTTTCTTCAGGTTTGGGACTAGAACCCAGGGTCTCACACACGCTGGGCAAGTGTTCTACCACAGAGCCACACCCCAGACCCAGGACTATTTTTCAAGAGTCTGTCACCCTTGCAAGCTCACAAACAAGGTAAAAAATGCGCTCCCTCCATTTTTCCATTTTCTAATCCATTGTCCATATTCCTTGGCTTTCCTTTTCCCTAATCCTACCCCCACTTCTTATAAGACCATCTAACTTCCCCACCTTGTATGTTTTCATATCCCCAAACATTTCTCCTTCAGAGCTCCCTCAGCTTAGGCGCTTTCCCTGCTGCTTCTCCCACCCCTCCCCTTCCCCTCAGCACACGCTTAGCTTTATGGCCGGAGCTGCCTTCCTGAACTATCGGCCCTTGGCTCAGAATGGCTCTGAGGTCTAGGCCAAGATCACTGTGCGAACTGGCAGAGAAGCAGGCCAGCAAATGGATCGCTGCAGAGGGCGGAGGTACCACTGTGACTCTCCCACCAGGGTAGAGTGCTCCAGCAGTGTCCTGAGGCCCAGGCCATGGGAAGACCGCTTGTCACTCAGATAGACAGATGGAGACTCCAGAGATGCTCTCTGCAAGCTGAGCTCATTCTGAGTCCCCTTCTGTGTCTCCTCAAAAGCATGTCCCTTCTCTTGGAGACTATGAAGTCCTCTGGCCATGATTCATCTCGAGAACTTCCCCTGACACCTCCATTGTCAGCTTGGCCCACAAATATGTAGCATTCAAAACCAACGGTGAAAAAACCGCAGAACCTGACTCTTTCCTCCCTGATCCTTCTGGGTTATCTTTCTTTGTTTCTGGCCCATGCCCTCACCCCCCTCACCTCCCACCCACCCCGTCTCCAGCTACCCAGCTGCTGTGTGTCGCTTCGTTATGTTTCTGGTAGTTTACTCCCCTCTTAGAAAAGGAACCAGGAAGTGGCAGGGCAGGCTGATGTCCCCCCCACCTTCATACCGTGAGCTGGGCACTGCTGGATGTTGGGACTCTTGGGTACAGACAGGCCACCAGGCATGGCTGTGATGATGGCTTGCTGGTGTGGGGATGGGCCTGGCCGAGTCACAGGCACACTCTTCTCCCCTGGCACCACTTCCTTCCAGTCATCAGAAGCACACTGCGGGGGCTGTCAGGGGGCAGGACAGAGATGAGTCTTATGAATCGCCTCTGCATTCTTGGGACACTACCCTGGTTCCCCTGGAGCTTGGGCAACAGGCAAAGATGTAAAGATTCAGTCATCTCTAAGTCAGGGAGAGCCCTCTTCCTGGGGATGTTCAGAGACAATGTTAACATTCAGCCTACCCTAAAATACCCCAGAGTCAGAACTACAGAACTAACCCTGAGCTAAGGCCTCCTCACTGTTCCGTGCCTTGATATCAGCCTACTTACCACTGGAGAAGCAGGCTGTAACTGCAAGATCACAGCTGAGGTGTGCTGGAACCTTCGTTGAGGGGCATGGGACACACCTTCAGGATGTCCATTCTGAGACCCAGTATCTGGTGTGGGAAGGTGGCATTGCTGACTGCTCCCTGACTTGTGTAAATGGGCAGCAGGACACGGGAGCGGTAGGGCAGGTGTGACTGGCCCGAGAGGCATGGCATTGTCTTCTGTGCTGGACTGCAGGGCCAGACTTGGGGATACTGAGGCAAGCTGGGGTTGGGACTGGACTTGGGGTACAGGCCGTGGTGGCTGTGGTTGCTGCTGGATCACAAACTGAGGCTGTGGAGGCTTCGGTGATGGCTGTTGGAGGAGCTGGTGTGGCTGCAATTGAGCATAAGCTGCAGAGGGAAAGACCAGGTTAGAGCATGGCCAACCTCATCTACCATGTCCTTTTCACACACAAATACAGTTTCCCAGACCTGTTTTGTTCCCTATTATTTTTTTCACATGGAGATTGGCCTGGCCAGTGCCAGAGCCTGGAAGTCTCTCTCTTCTTGCTTTTGATCTTCTTTTCCAGATGAGGAACCACACCTTAGCAACTACCATGGCACATTTATCCAGAACTTAATCTAGAGCCTAAGAGCACATGCTATAAATAAATCAGTCTACTGTCCTGACCTGGAGTTCCCATTTGCTTCTTTCCATTTCAACCAGGCTGGTTTGAAGTAGGGATCTGGTATGTATAGGTGTAACTATGTGCACAGATGGGTACATGTGTGTATGCATGTATAGTGAGGTAGGATTCATGGAGGGTGTCTTTTTTTGGTCACTTTCTACCCCACTGTTTTTTGAGACAGGGTCTCTCACTGAAATTGGAGGTCTTCAGTTTGGCTAGGCTGGTCATCAGTGAGCTCTGGGGACCCGCCTGTTTCCATTTCCTCAGGGTTGAGGCTATGAATCCAAACCCAGCATTGGTCTTTTTTTTTTTTTTTTTTTTTTTTTTTTTTTTTTTTTTTTTTTTTTTTTTTTTTTTTTTTTTTTTTTTTTTTTTTTTTTTTTTTTTTAAATGGATTCTGGCAATCCAGAATCAGGTTCTCATATTTGCATGGCACTTTATGAACAGAGGTGTCTACCCCAGCCCAGGGGTCTTACTTTTTCTTAGTAGCCTCTGCTATATTTTTAGCTTCTGCCTTATAGATAATAATGACTCAGGAAATCCAGTTCACAGTACAAATCCTCTGCCTGGAAAGTATCCAGGCCAGCTCAGAATAGGAGGTCAGCCGAATATGTCCTACATAGACTCTACCTTCCACAGTGACTCCACGGCCAGAGAGCTGAATAAGTAAGCCAGGCAGGCATCGAGGGACACAGCTGGACACACACAACCATGTTTAAACAGCTACAAGAAGGGTGGACATCTTGTGGGTTCAAGCTAACATTTACAAAGAGCCCCGAGACTCTGAAACCTCCCAGGTTTAAACTGAGTTAGGGGAAGGACTCTGCCTCTTTCCATGCAGGTTTCCAGCTGCCATCACAGTCCCATGTGGAATTCCAAGCAGATTGCCAAGGGCCATAAAGAAAGAATAGAAAATGAGACATGAAGAATGGACCTCAGAGGCTGCACTGTGGTCAGAGACGGAGGTAAGGCTGGCACAGCAGGTACTTGTGGGTGACAATGAGTGATGAACCAAGGGACTTGGAGGTCAGTGTAGGTTTAAGGAGGATGACTGTATTTAAGGGGCTGAGAGGGGACAGAGGAACCTGCAGACACTGCCAGCAGGCATCTGGGGATTATAAACTGTCCACGACTCCAGTCTAAGCCCTGCCTCCTAATCTCTCATTGGATACCCAGAGTTTAACAACCAAAAAAGACTGTTCATCAGGCATAAAGTAAGAAGCCTGAGAGGTGCTGCGGGGCCATCAGGCTCCAATGGCTAGAATGATCTGTGGATAACATGCTGGCCAGTGTCACAGAGGTTGCCATCTGAGGGAGGGCTGGAGACGGGCCAGGTCTGGGAAGCTGGGGGCATTAAGAGATAATGATCTGCCACCTGCTGCTGGGAGACCCAAGACAACGGCTTCTTCCTCTCAGTGCAGCAGAGGTCTGCTAGGAGATCACAGGGTCTTCCACCTCTACATCTTGGTAGAAATTAAAAAAATGGTTTTAATATTCAAGACTTATTGTGGCCATGAAGATGTCTCAGTGGAGGAACTGCTTGCTGTGCAAATCTGAGATTCAGAGTTTGGATCCCTTGTGCCCAAATTTATTATAGGTGTGGCGGCTCACCTATAGCCCCAGCATCTGGGAGGTAGATACAGGGGATTCCAGGAGTAAGCTGGCTAGAGAGTTAGTCAAACCAGCAAACCTAGGGTTCCAGTGAGAGACCTGTCTGCAAATATAAGGGCAAGAGTGACTGAGAAGACCAGACGACATCGATCTCTGGTTTTCACATGCACACACATGTGAATGTTCACATGAATAAAACAATTCAGAATTTATGAGGTTGGAAGAACAAGGATGAGGATTTTAAAGAAGGTTCTAACTCTAAGAGACATAAAGAGTAAAATAAGGAGAAATAAAGAGTAGTTAGTTCCTGGTCATGAGAGGTGTGATTTTGATATGTGCTTCCGTCCTAACTTGCTACCTCACCACAGGCCTGAAGCAGGAAGTTCAACCAGCCGGTGGACTAGAACCCACAGAGATGGGAGCCAAAGAGAAACTTTCCTCTTGATGAGCTGATGAAGCAGAAATGTGTTATAGAAAAGGGAACTACTGGCCTCCTGGCCCTGACCTGGCATCCTCCTAGCCTAGCCTAGCTTTCCTCCCAGCCGTGGCACACATATAAAACTATAATTGTTACAGGACAAATGATGCCATATCTACCCAGGCAGGGATAAGAGCTCAGAATGGTAAGTGAGCTCATAGATCAAAGGAGAAAAGGTATTTTGGGGAAGTGTGCATCATTAATCTTTTGGGGTTAATAAGAAGCAAAGACCGTGGTTTAACTGTAGCATTATCCTGGGTCAAAAATCCTTTTGTTCGGCATATTGTAGTAACTCTCTCCTTAGCCTCCTGATTCTGGTTTCTTCCTGCTGCAATCCATCTTGTGGACAGAGTTCTAATGAATCTCTCCAGTGCACAGAAACAACCCCGACTCAAAAGCAGCAAGGGCTCCCCTTTTGTCCAGTTGTCCAAAGCCCTGGCATTCAGTATCTCTTTGTAGCCTAAAACAATCTTTCATTTGTAATCATTTATCTGAGCAAGCAACATTTGCTGTTTCCTGTGCAGCACTGGTACCTTTTGGTCTGGGCCACAAACCAAACCGCAGCCATTCTCCTCCGAGCTATACCATCACCGGGAATCTTCCTATTCTGGACTACCACTGAGGCTCATCTCCTCAGCAGCGTACTTGGAGAAAGTCTGCTGAATGGTCAGTGGGAGATCTGGTGCCCCAATACTTGGATTTGTGTGCCAGCTCAAACATTTATGAGCTGTGTGACACTGGTTAGCTCTGGATCTCTGTGCCATTATCTTTAAAATGGGATTAAACAATATCTATGTCACAGTTATTTTAGTAAATCACTAATCTCCTTGGTGGGTAGAATTTAATTATGTAAGCCACTTGCACCGTCTAAGATAACTTGAATATGGTAGATACTCAACCAGTAATGCTCACTGAGTGGACAAGGTAGGACTCCATTTGTGGGCTGAACCACAAAACTGGTTCTCTTCAGGGCCAAACCGTGAATGACAGGTGTAATCTTTCAGATCAATATGCCCTCCCTGGGAATCCTGCACCTGTCCCATACTAGCTCATTAACTTCTTGGACTAACCTTCAATAACCCTAAATGACCTACTTGGGCTATAAACAGTATGTTGCTGTGTGCTTTTAGGGCCCCAGCTGCAATGCTTCCATTTGCTGAAATGTGTTCCTTCTGCTTCAGTGGCCTCTGGTTTCAGAGTTTTGGATCAGCCTTGGCTCCCATTTTCTCCATTTGCCAGAATTCTTAGTTATTGCTGTTTCCTGAGACACATCTTCTGTTAGATCAATTGTGAAGTACCATAGCCTTGCTTAACTATGCATTGCTTCTCACACTGTAGCATCTTCAAATAAGGATGCAAGGTAAAGCCATGCCAGCTGGATGACAGTGGGTTTCCTTCTAAGAGTCAATAAAGGTGCAACTTTCAATCACATGGATCTTTGGTGAAATGAAATTTTGGGAAACACTTTTACATATATGTCTTACCTTTCTAGCCATACTGAATGCTTTTTGAGTACAAGACATACCTTACTACTAACTGAAAAGACATGCTTTCCTTTAATTTAAAGCCTTCTGCATAGTCCAACAGAATATCCTACACCTTTATAGATACTCAGAGACATCTGCTGTCATAGTGAGATCAGATCATCCTTGCCCTCTCTAAGACCATCCCATTCAGTTTAGGGGCACTGAAGCGAGGCTTTTACCATGAAGCTGTGATACCAGAAGAAAGCATGTCCTACAATTCCCTACAGCCAGGGTGTGACAGTTTGTAAAATATAAATGCACAGAAATTTCGAACTTATATAATTTCTTCATAAGGATCCACTGGGAAGTCCATTGCTTCTGAGAAACCCAACTAGTTGGCTCCATGAGACATCAACCAGTTCTGGAAAGTCTCACCAGGCCTTTCTACTATGGCATAGGGACATGGCGATGCTGGTGGTAAGGAGAGGGACATACCAGACCAAATAGCAAGCAGAGGTAGGGCCTCTGATGATCAGGCTCTAGGTCTAAGAAGAGACTCCTGGCAATGTTCGGCCTCCTAGCTTCCCTCCTGGCCTTGCATTGCTTCCTTGGAATCCAACCAGGTCAAGTCACAGCTTCCAAAACAGTTTGTTGGCAGAGACAAAAGGAGTAAGGTCTCTCCGGCAGAAGGGAGCCTGTGACAGTCACTGGCATGCCCCCTCACCTCTGATTGTATCTACTGTCAAGATTTGTCAGTGACAGGCTTCTGTTGATCTCAAGGTCCCAAGTATGCAGTAGACATTTTGCTATCCATGAAGTTTTTCACTCCAGCCTGGGGGCTGGCATCTGCCCTTGCTTTTCTAGGTGTCCAGAACTTAAAATACTGGAGTGATATCATCAAGGTAGGATGTTCAAGGGAGAGAAATGACATATCTTTTTCTTTCTTTTTTTTGTTTTTTAAAAAAACTTCATTTATTTATTTATTTGCCTTGGTGTTTGCCTGGAACTGGAACTATAGACAGTTGTTAGCTGCCATGTGGGTGCTGAGAATCAAACCCGGGTCGTCTGGAAGAGCAGAGGGTGCTCTTAACCGCTGAGCCATCTCTCCAGCCCGACATATCTTTTTCTTAACAGTTGCATTTCAAGATTCAGCAAGTTAACATAAACTTCCAACATCCTTTCACTGAACAAACAAGTACTACAAACCTGGCACATGGTCCCTAAAATGGAAGTCATCAGTAGGCAGTTGGTAGTCTTGTGAGATGGTTGCTAGGCAGCTCACAAAACACTATGCCTCATGGGGCTCAAGAAAAGTGCCCCTTAGGTGGCAAGCCTGTTTTTATACCTAGGTGCAATTACCCTCTCTTCCCTCCTCTCAAACTGCTGCTGACTCAAGCTTGGAGGAAACGCATCACTGAAGACTGATTTTATATTGCTTGAGGAAGCTGAGTGTCCTACCAATTTGTGGAGTGGCGCTCCCTGAAGCCAGATCAGGGCAAATGTTGCTACAGGGAGAGAGAAGTTCAGAATATGAAGAACACAAGCGTGAGAATTCAGCTTTGGAAGGACACAGGCACCTTCCTAGAAGATGGGTTTAGCACAATTCAGCCTTTGGAAGAGGATGGCAAGAGAATCAGCACTGGGGAAGCCTAGCCAAGCAACACCAGGTGCACTTGGGGCCATGCAAGCAGCTCTGCAGAGCTGAAGCCCAGGGGAGCCTTGGGAAGAGAAGACACTCTCAGCATGGGCCCAACTGTGGCAGCACTTCTGATGCCTGCTCCTCTCCTGAGATGCCTGTGTGACCCAGCTTTCAGGGAATGGCTGAGAAGGACGCTAACTGTAAAGCAGGCAACTCCTCTCTGCATGAGTAGACAGGGACATTCTTCTTAGTGGACCATAAGCGATGCATGAATCTCCAGCAATGTGTTCGTTCCCTCCAGGCTTGGGTCAGCAGCAGTTTGCAAAGGAAAAAGAAATCTCCCATAGAGGTAACCAAGTACAAAAGCAGGATTGCCACCAAGAGACACTTTTGGTGGGCCCCCATGTCCTCAGGCCTCTTTGGCAGTGATATGGTGAGACCACCAAATACCCTGTGTCCAAATCTTTATAAACAGCTTGGGGCATTAGAAGAAAACCTGGTATTTTTACCCTGCCTACCCTTGGCAAAGATGCATTGCAGGGTGGCTTCTGGCATGGGTTTCCCAGGTGGAAGTTTGGCTCTGCTACCTATAAGGTGGTACAGCCTTAGATAAATTTCTTAACCCTCTGGATATTGACTCCCTATTTGTCAATGTTGATATATATCATATAGGGTAGGTATTAGTATAAAATAGAGTATTATACTTAAACCACACCAAAACAAAACAAAACCAAAAACTCAGAACAAAACAAAACCAAAAACCCAAAACGCACCTTTTTCTTTTTTTTTGCTCAATGCCTAGGACATAGTAGACGCCAGAAAATGGTAGCTGTTTTTATATATTCTCTGTTGTCTGCATATTGCTTTGAATGTCTCAGGTGCTTTTAATAATTTTAATTTTATTTATTCCTAACAATGAACCTATGAGCACTGTTCCCATCTCACAAGCAAGAACTGAGAGGAGTTTCCAGCGACATTCATATGCAGAAAGTTGAGGTTTCTGAAGCTGAAAGGTCATATAAAGGATACCCCAAGATGTCCAGGCTAAGCAAGCAACATGCCAGCAAGCATAAGTGAACAGAGCAAGCCCTTGGGTGCTCACCATGGGCTGAAAGGGACCGTGGAGGGACAATGAGAAGGGTGTGCTATAGAGAGGGTAGGTGCCAAAGGTATGGGACAGATAGGTCAAGTCCGTCACAGAGGGCTGGGGGCAGGAGAAGAGACAAGAGAATATTTGCTTGGCTATAGCAGCCAGTCAGTAGAAGAAATTAATTGTGAGTGGGGCTGAAGAGATGGCTCAGAGGTTAAGAGCACTGGCTGTTCTTCCAGAGGCCCTGAGTTCAATTCCCAGCAAGCACATGGTGGCTCACAATCATTTATAATGAGATCTGGTACCCTCCTCTGTATACTATATACATAATAAATAAATAAATTAGTTTAAAAAAGAAATTTATTGTAAGCATGGCAGTTGGTGTGAGTAGTGGGCAAGGTCTCAAAGGTCCCATGGTGAGAGTTAGTCCATCGCAGTCATCAACATGTCACATAGTAGGTCCTATTATGGAATAGTAGGTCCTACTATGGAATGGGGCTTCTACATGGCCAAGTAGGAAAGAAAAGACCAAGTGGACATATCTGAAGAGAGAGGAGACAACCATATATAAATAAGCAAAGGCTGTGGGCAGCATGCCCTGCAGACCATTATCCTGTCAGCTGACTTTGAGCAAAGCAGAAGGCCAGTCCAGAAAAGGAGGGTGTCAAGGTGGGTAGTACAGAGAGTGAGACTGCGGATGTGTATGGTGAGCGTCCTCTGTGTGGGTCACTCTGGACTGGGGTGTCCCTCAGTGCTGGCTGAGGCAACTTTCCTGTTCCAGGCCTGACAATTTCATTTTCAAAACACAGCTCAGATTTCCACAACCTCTATAGAATTTTAGTTTTTGTTCATCTCCATAACTTTCAAGAGGTGGGCACAAAGAAGTACCAAATGAATATTTCTTGAGCTGAACTAAAGGGTTTGAAGAGACAGAGAAAAATGATTTTGGGGAGGCAGTTGATTATTTATTGGAGTCATGCTTTCTTCATGTGAGACATGGATACTCTTCATGGGTTAAAGGAGCTATGTACCGTGATTGCTGGTCTCTCTGTCACAGCACACAAACACCCATATCATCACACATTTGAAGGCGCTTGTGTAAGTACATATTCACACCCACCTATGCAGTGAAGGGTGTTAGGCAAAATGCAACCCAACCCCTCTTCACTGATAACTGGTGTGTTGTGGAGTCCCCTGAGCCTAAGAAGAGTCTTTACAATCTAAATTTGGTCCTATAGTAGATAGTTGACAAAACTCCCAAGGCCAGTTCTATGATTTCTAACATCAAACTCACTGGCATTTGCATCTGCAGCTACATAACAGATCCACCAGCACATTTAACCCTTTACTGCACTCTTTCAGTGACAGTGTGGCCCAATAATTTGGCGACTGCTTTGGGAGGGAAATACAGTATCAGAGAACCCTTGAACAGCAAGCATCACTCTGCTCAGCCTATCACAGATGGAAATCTCCGAGCCCTGACACAAACCCCCTCTGTGATAAAACAAAACAGCTCTGTGGCAGGCCTGTCCATCAGAGGATTCCCTCTGTGAGCCAAGACCTGAGGCAGGTTGAGGAGATTGAACAAAGGCCCAGCATCTGTAGCTACAACTGTGTGAAACGGGCCCAGGATCTCCAGAGACCCCACAGCTCCCTTTTATAACAGCATACACCTCTTGGTCAGCCATTTTCTCCTGACCTGTGGGCCTGAGTGTTACCCATAACCCGGAGTTTATCATCTACAATGATGACTCAAAGGACCGCGCCTCCTAGTTGGAGCAGTGGCCAGGCTCCTTTAGGTGCTGGCTGCCCCAGAGGCCAGGCCCATGGGGACCCTCTGCCCCCCCCCTTGCCCTTAAGCTCCAGTCCTTGCACCCCCGAGAAGGGCAAGGCCAGACCCTTTGCCTTCCTTCCCAAGGCCCAACATCTTAGGCTCTGCTCTCCTGCCCTGCCTCCCCTCCCCCACCCACCCTCTTTCAGGGCATAAGGGACCTTTTCTATTTGCACAGCCTAAAGAAGCTGGTTGCCAAGGTGACAGGAGCAGGAACAGCAGGGAGCTTGCCATGGGGGAGGGGCTTTGCCCCCAAACAGCTGTCAGTGGGAGCAGTCCCAGCTGGGGCAGGAGGGCTTGCCTCTCTGGAGGAAACACCCCCAGGGAAGACACATTCCCCTCTTTGCTACTCTGCCCCCCCATCCCTCCCACCCAGGGCCTACCTTCCTCCTGGGGCAGCCAGCCAGCTATAAAAAATGCTTCCGTGTAACAAACAGACTGTGCTTGTGGCTCTCTCCCTCTCCAGAGCACAGGGCTCTCTCTCAAGCACAAGCATGCCTGCTTGGTTCTCTCTCATCTGCCCCTTCCTCACTGATGCACAGTGGGTTGGCTGGGCAGAAGGCCAGCAGTCACCTCTGCCTGAGGAACTGTGCGGTCTGACAGGTGCCTTTCTGCTGTCCCCACCCCCCATCAGGTTGAAAGAATTATTTCATTCTTTTTGTTCCACAGGCCCAGAGAGGCCCAGTGGCTCCTAAGCCTCCCCCAGCTGCCTTCCTTTTGGGAGGTGGGAGCTGGGTGGAGAGGCTTATGGAGGGGAGGGGGTGGGAGAGGAAAGGAAGAATGGACCAGACAGTGGGAGGCAGGAACAATGCCAAGCCCACAGATCTGTGTCTCTGGGGAGAGGGTCTTTGTATTCCTCAGCACACAGCTGCTCCACGGAAAGTTCTGTGGGGCCACTGGTCTGCGTTCTGCATCGTAACCCACACTGTCAGGCTCAGACCACACCTAGGCCTCTGGCCCTCAAAGCCTTAACTTTCCAAGGCTCAAGAACAGAGAGCTGACCACTCGGCTCAGGAAACCCCAGACAGTCTTTGAACTCCCATGCTCTTGATGCTTTGGGTTGGAGAAAGAAAAGGCAAGGAGACCCCCAAATCACTGTAAGACTGGAGAGTGGCAGTTGATGACTGAGGGTAGCAGATGCATGTGGAGTACAGTTCGGTCCCACACTGACCACAGGAGTGACTTCCAGGGCTGTATGTAGTAAGTCCTTGGAGAAAACACCCTGAACCTCAGCTTTTCCATCTACAATACTGAGTCAGGGCTCTCTCAAAGGTAAAGCAAAGTGGTATGCACACACACTACCTAGTATGCTCAACATTACAGGACAGACTGTCCCTGAGTATCTGTCCCTCCTCTGTGCAGCTTCCTGGAGATCCCAGGATGCTAGCAACCTTGGGAGATGCTCAAGAATTTCGATGTTCAGAGAAATCATTAGAATTGGGGGCTAGTTTTAATTTAGAGAGAAGCTACACTTGGCCTGAGCAGGAACAGGATTCCCAAGGTCCTGAGATTGCTCCAGTTCTGGAACTTAGCTTTAATCTCCCTCGAAGGCTCAGGCAGAAAGGCTGTTAGGGCCAGAGGTGATGGCTAACTCCAAGGAAACGGTGTCTTCGAGGCACAACAGTGCAGATGCAAATGTGAACTCACAGAGGCTGTGGCAGCCTACTCTAGTGTGCACAGGTTCAGGCAGACAGCGTCCTAGTGGTGAGAGGCGAAAGTGACATGGGCCCTAACCAAGAAGCAGTCTGCAGCTGATACCCCCCTAGCAAAGAAGACACCAGTCTCTCCAGTGGACTCTCACTGGGTACAGTGACCACACCTTAGTATAGGTCCCATACCCAAGAGTAGTTGACCAACACAAAAATAAGTCAATGGTATTTTTGTACAATTTTTATCTCATTTTGCTTTGTTTGGGCATTTTTTTTTGTCATATTGGTCTTTGACTTGGTATATTTTGATTTCTGTTTTGATGTATATTTCTTGCTTTTTTTGGTTTTGTTTTGTTTGTTTTCTAAGAGGGAGGTCGAGAAGATGCGAGGGGAGAATCTGGGAGGAATTGAGGAGGGAAAAGATGATCAATATAATGTAGAAAACAATTTTCAATGAACTTTTAAAAATGCGGTTGAAATTCAAAAGAAGAGGAGGAGGTGTTAGTTGCTGCCATAGCGACAGCAGCGTGCCTCAGCTGCCGAGACCTGCCAGGAGCTATTGGACATGCGTACCTTAAAAGTCTCTGTCAGGCACAGCGTGCTGCCTTCTCTGGTCTGTCTCCTGTCCCTTCTCTGACACAGCCCCTCCCCCAGTGAACCTCTGGACTAACTCTGTTGTTAGTGGCATCCCTAGGCTGCTGAAAGGTACCACTTTGCCTCTCTTTTTTAATCCTTTCCAGGAAGAACTGTGGGCTCTAGCCCCACCCTAATGCTCACAAGGGTGGCTCCCCCTAGCCTGGCCTCTCCAGATCTCTGTTTCTTTTTCTATCAAAGAACAAACAAGGCTGGGGCAGTCTGGGAAAAGCAGTGCCAGGCAGGAGGAAGATTGGGAGCCCTGGGCCTCTGTCGGGGGCGGGGAGGGCAGGGGGGCCTTTAGCTCAGCCAGGATCTATGCAGGGCGGTTAACCTTCCTTTGTCCTGGGTGATTTAAGTCTCCAAAAGTGGAAGAAATGACTCATACTCCTGTGCTTGACCCTTGCTTCCTTCTGCCTGCCCGGATGTCCATGCTTCAAGACCTGGGTGCCAGCAGGGTATGCTGGCACCCACCTGTAACCCAGTACCCGTGAGGGTGACACAGGAAGGTAGAATGTTAGACTGGCCTGGGCTACTCAGGTGCTGCTTTGTCTGAGAGACAGCACCTCAGACCCATCCTGCCTGGCGGTGAGTGGCCATCTGTGCCCACTGCACCTACAACGGATTAAAAACCTGAATGGATTTACTTGTGTGTCCGGTTAACTCTCCAGTAGAGTTCAGAGTCCGGTAGACTCTCTTATGTAAGAAATCATACTTTGACCTATTTTTTCCCCTTTTGGTGACAAAAGCCAGGGCCTCACATATTCTAGGGAGTGTTTTATCACCAGGTGACACCCCATTCCTACCACCTTGGTTTCAGTCTAGTGACACATTCTCAAGAAAACTTCAAAGATCACGTGGATTCTATTGGATTCTAAGTGGTGTGGGTGAGGCTGAAGGACACTGACTTTCTCAAGAAGTTGATTGAGCACGGGGACTGTCTTTATTCCAAGTGGTATTCCCCTGCTATATTTATTCCTGTGGTCGGATAGCTTTTCTTGTTCCTTAGACTGGAAAGTCTGCTCCAGATTCTTGGCAGATTTTCTCATTAAAGACTGGCTGTAACTCTCAGTGGAGGGAGGTTCAGTGGGCAGGGAAGGAGGCTAGCCTGGGAACACCGATACATTGCCATTGCAGAGAGTGCCCCACAAACAATTAGCTTATTTGTTTTTTCAATCTTCTAGATTTACTCCCAAGTGTGGGGGCCCCTGGCAAGTCTTTCTGGCTCCTCCCCTCCAGGCAAGGTGGCCTCTCTATACTCTACGGGGCTCAGAGCTCAAACACAGGACTGGCCACAGTGCCACCCTCCTCGATCTCCCTGGCCTTGGCACACTCAGAAGAGGGACACACGGGACACACACTAATTAGCTGAAGTCTGCTAAAGAATGAGAAACTCAGCTTCCCGCCTCCCCTCTGCCCATGGCTTTCACATCCCAGCCACATCCCTTTTACTAACTTTGAGAATCTCAACACAGTCCCACTCCCAATCTCCACCAGGCCAGGGCTAAGATTGTGCCTGGCTCCCAGAGCTGGGGTCGTGCCATTGAGAAAGATTGGCTTATCCTTAACAACGTGACGCCCTTCCCTAAAGTCAGACTAAGCATGAAACAGAGCCTGGAATTGGCAAACACCCCAGGATGGGGAGAGGACCCCGAGAGGCTGGTGTCCTGATGCACACACAGGAAGGAAGGTTTGGAAGGTCCTCTTGATCCACAACCCAGATTTCATCTTCCTGGGTCTTACCTGGTGCAATGAGGGGGTGAGCAGCCACAGCAGGGACAGTCCTGCCAAGCCCCGGCCGGCCCTCCATGTTCGCAGACACACTGCCACCACCATCTCCTTTCTTGAGTGGCTCCGTCACACTGTCAGTTACACCAGGCTTGGCACCTGCAGGGGAACCCTGAGCCGTGTTCCTGCCCTGTGGCGGAGCAGGTAGAGGCTGGCTACTGCTGGCTGTGGGTTTCAGGGTCAAGCTGGGCAGGACAGGCTGGGTGGGGGTAGGGCCCGAGGCTGCTGCGGCTGGTGTCTGCTGTGTTCGGAGGGTCAGGTTCTGTACCTGAAAAAGAGGGCCTATGAGAGTCTAGAGAATTCAGCTAGAAGCGATCCCAGCACACAAGCAGGAGGAAGTTAGGGTAGATCCGGGACTAGCCAAGCACGGAAGGCGGTTGTTAAAAGGAGAGAGAGAGAGAGAGAGAGAGAGAGAGAGAGAGAGAGAGAGAGTAAAACAGATAGCAGACAGAGAAGCACACGGGGGGGGGAGGCCAGGGGGGGTCGTTAGGGGCTGAAGGAGGAACCAGGAGCAGGTGGAGTCTGTAAAGAACACAGGAAGTATGACTAGTGATCAGAACTGAATTGTGCCCAGCTGGGGCGGACAGGGGCCCAGAGGCCAGGATCATTCCTTCTGGACCTTCCCTCATCCCGATGCTATTAGAACTGGCTGCACACCACTAAGGTGAGGCATGCATGGTATGGAAAAAGCCAGGACAAAAGTGACAGGCAAGCAAAGGATAAACTTGTCCTCAGATTAACACCAGGCATTTCCAAGACAGCTGCATATTTATTCAGCTCAGTCCCTGGCGCCCTCTGCTGGACATAGGGAGGCAGTGCAGGACTCATAATCTAGCTTCTCCAACCCTTGAGCTCAGGTCCCCATTCTGGACATGGGGTGGGGAGATGGAGTGAGCGTATATTCTCAGCTACCCACAGGCTTCTCAAACACAATAGCATTCACGTGCTGCAGCACAAGGCAGGATGTCAGGACCCATCTTGTTCCTTCTCTCAGTGTGCCCCTACCCCCAATCCCCACCCCTCAGAGGCGGCTCATGAAAGCCTCAGCACACTGCCCTCTGCTGTCTAACTATATTCAAAGCGGCCAAGGCAGAGTCTAGAGGGGCTTAGGCCAGCTGGGTAGGAACTAAAGAGTTAGTCCATTAAAAAAAAAAATCTATTTCCTAGAAGATCCCCACCCCTGCCGGCACCCCCAGGCTACCTGTAGCCAGCCTCCTACCCATCTAAGAGCTGCCCACCCCCTTCCCTCCCACAAGCTGGGGATCCTCACCTGGGCAGGGGTGGGGGGTCGAGCGGGGGAGCCAGTGCAGAGCTCAGGCTGTACAGTAGCGACGGTGGCCGTGGGCGTGAAGATGAGCTGGGGGGACAAAGAACAGCGTGGCCTAGGCTCCTAGCTACCTGCACCAAGTCACCTGGCTGGGCCTGGGATCCTAGGAGAGGGGGCAGGCGCCTTTTATCTGTGGCCTCAGCCACAGGTAGAGCAGTTTAGCCGGGGCACAGATGGGAAGACAGCGAGGTAAGGAGGCATGAAGCCAGGAGAAGGCCGGAAACCCAGGGTAGCTGAACATCTTAAAAGGCATGGGGTGTGGTGAGCCAAGTCAGACAGTGAGGGGTGGAGGGCGAGAGACCTCCGTAAGGGCCTCACTCGGGGGGGAGGGGGACCCTGAATGTTCCCAGGGAACCCTCAAGTCACTGTCTCCTCAACACTGCGGTGAGTAGAAAACTTGGGCAGCTGGGAAAGGCCCAGTTTAGGTCTAAGCTACCTCAGACCCCAGGGCTACATCAGAACAAGATTGTCTTTCAGAAATGATTATCAGATATGCACAGTGTCACTTTCTAGTCAAGTTTGATTCATTGGGCTGGGGAGGGTGTCTAAAAGCACCAACAGCAGAGGACTGGAGGGTGCAGGTGATGAGCCATCACTGGCTGGCACCTTGACCTCCATGTCTGGCTGTCTCAGTGTGCATGTGGATAAGCTGGTGTCTGGGTAGGGGACATTCCCTTCAGCCCAATGGTGATGCCTCCTGGCTCTTTCCCTCTGTGTATATTCTGCTCTTAGGGGACAGCAGATAGGCATTAGGACTCCTCCAGTAAAGTGAAGTGTGGCTGCCATTGGCTGGGGACATAGAAGTCCTTCAAATGCTGTCTGAGGCATTGCCTGGGAAAGTGCCTTCAGTGACAAGCTGGGAGCCTGGAAGAAATGTGTGTGGACAAGACCAGAAAAGCTCCGAGTGTGGCACTCAGGCCATAACAGTAAAGGCAGGGCGGGACTGCACTGGCATCAGCATGATGTGACCAGGGGTGAAAGAGAGAACTCAGCCTTCGGCATGGGGAGCACAAGCCAGGACTTGTCAATCAGAGCCCACCACGGTTATGTGGTTTGCCTCTCTGGCTGCATTATCAGACCTAAGAAGCACTTGGGGCAAATAAGAAGGAGCGATTCCAGGCATGCCTGCGCCAGCCCTGGTATGTTCTGTACAAATAAGCTCACCTGGCCCTAACTAGAATGGGGCAAACTGAGAGAGAGGCCCCAAGCTAAAGGATTGTCATGGGAGCCAGCCCATCTCTGTCTCCTCACCTCTGAGTTCTAGGCACCATCTGGGAACACAGCCTGCTCTGTCTACCTAGTTAGTTCTGAGAAGGGGAGCGAAGGGAGGGGCATCATGGGTGGCTTTCCCTGGCTCCTTCCTGGACCTGACCCTTCTGGAGCCCTGGAGCCTCCCACCCAGCCTTTGGACTTCTCCCATTCCCCTCCTCATGCTCCTGGTTCCCAGCATTCTCTGCTCCCTCCTGCAGTCTCCCACCTTTCCTGACTGTGTCCCCGCCATCAGGGAGCACACCCAGGCTGTGCACACTCACCATCTGTGCTCTGAGGTACATCTGTGCTTGGCTGGCCGTCAGGGCAGGAGAGGATGTGTTGCCCAGAAGCACGGCCTGCTGGGCAAGGCCTGAGGCTGTGGCAGAATTGACACTCTGTGCCCGGTTGATGAGCTGGGCTGTTGCAGGGGATGCTGCCAGATTGAGCTAATAAGAAAGACATGCGCATTAGGAAACAGGAGGCCTGGGGCAAACAGTGTACCCCCTCTTCTTGCCCCACCTCTTCTAGTCTATGGCCTAAGCTGCACCCTTGGCTCTGGGTGGTTCCTCTAACTTTGCCCCGTAGCTGGCTTAGACTCACAGCTGCACGGAGGACCCTATGATGCAAGCGGGGTTAGCAACAGAGCCTTGACATCAGCAAGATCACAGGCTGTTACCACCAGAGTCACAAACAGCACATGAACTTTTCTCCTTATAAGAACATCAGATTCTGGGTGTGACCCTACATGGCTAAGGATTCCCCTAAATTAGATCCAGCAACTAGGGGCATCTTGGGCAGGAGCCAGTCTATGGATGTGGACTCTGCCTACCAATCCCATGCCCTACTCACTGAAGGAGATTGGGTGGGAGCCTGTGAGGGCACACCGCTGCCGGAAGTACCTCCTTGTCTGTTGGCCACCAGGCTTGCCTGGAAAAGAACACACTCTGGTCACTAGGGTCTTCTGTCTCAGTCACTCAGGGGCCCTTATTGTCTAAGAAGTGCTCTGGCCAGTGGCCAGGAGAGCAGGCCTGAGGGCCTAACCCCATTTTCCTCATCCACATGGGCCTTCAGCATAGTTCTGCCTTCTTCTCTCATAAACAAGCAGTAATAACCAAATCTACCAGGAGGAGCCAATGAGAGCACTGGCCATCACCACTGCCCAGCAACCTCCTCCAGCTCTTTCCAGCCCTCCATCCAGCTCACCCCATCCATGAGGTCAATGGCACCACACGACAGTTTTGCACACTGGAATGTACAACCTGTGCCTCTTCTTGGGCCAAATGCTTCTAGGACTGAAGTGCCCAGTCCCAATGTTACTCCAGCAGAGAGAGTTTCCCCTGACCAGCTACTGTAGGGACAGCTTCCTTTTGCAGCATAGATAATGGCTTACTTTCTTGCACCAAAGAGACAGGGTCTATAGCATACTGTGCCTGACATCAACATTACACACAGACGGTGCATAAAGCACTGTCTGGTGAAGGAATGGAGCCATGAGTGAATGTATAGCTCCCTCAGTGGAAGGCCGTAGGTGGCTTGCTGGTTAAGTCACTAAATGGACTCACCCAGCACTTCTAGGCAGGCAGATGAGACCCCCAGATATTCCACTCACCAGCAATAGGCCTTGGTATCTGTTTCTCACTTGCTAAAGGACACATGGTGACAGTGCCTGCTTCTTTGGGGGCCTTGTGGGGACCCTGAAGGAACTGGGGAGGCCAGGCGATACAACTTGTTTCCTCTTGTACCACTGCCATATTACAACCTAGATTCCAAAAGAGCCTGGACACCAGGGCTCCCCTGTCACCCGTTACTCACCTGCTGTACTGCTGCCAGGCTCTGGAGCTGTGCACTGCTGAGGTGGTGTTGCTGCTGCAAGGCTGCTGTCTGCAGCATGAGGTGCTGCTGCTGTGCAGCGTACATCTGCTGCAGGTACTGTGCCGCCGTGCTGGGCTGCCTGTGCAGTGCCTGCTGGATCACCTGAGAATGGTGGGGTGTCGGGGCGGGGGAGAGGGAGAGACAGGGGTATCAATTGTCCCCGCCATGTGTCATCTCTGAAGTCACACCTCCTTAACCCTAGATGCCCAGAGAAGGGTCTGACATCACTCCCCAAGCAGGACAGAGTCTTTCTCAGTTTCACACCTGCCCATCTCATCCGTCACACACTGGTCTCCAGCTCCAGCCTGACAGGGGTGCTCTGCCTCAGTTGCCAGCACCCCACTGCTCATCCTCCCAGACCAGCCTCGGCAGGCACTGCTTCCTTCCCCTGCAGCCTCATATTAAGATCACAAACAGAAAGGGTTGCTGGGAAGGAAAGGTGGATCAGAAGGGTTATCAGGAGCCAAGGCAATCGACTAATGTAAAGGCAACTGCCCCCCTAGATCAACCTGGAGTCCCCCCTCCCAGGTTCTGCCCCCGGCCTTCCCTGAGAACCAGTGTCTGTGGAGGTTTTCAGGGCCTTTGGGAGCATGCCCACACCACAGAGGAGACCTGGCTTTGACTCTTCTCTCCTTTTCTTGTTCTTTGGAGGTGCTGCCTCCCGAGAGGCAGTCTGTAAAAGGCCAGTCTTCATTCCTTGCTCAGCCCCAGGACTAAAAAGACTCAGAGACATTTTCCTCCCTTTTTGGTCATCTCTACCATGAGATGCCCTGGTTCTGTCTCTGCTTCCCCACTCTGCTTCTGGTCTCAGGGTTGCCTCTAGCCAGCAGCTGAGTGGCTAAGGACTTGTGGGTTCTGTTCTAACAGGTTGATGTTCAGACCCTCCATGGACCCTGGTGTTTCCCAGAACCCTTTGCTCCAATACATGCATTCCCCCGATTTTTCTCTGCTACAGTGCACTCTACACCGAGACCCTGAATACAGGAACACCTTTCCATCTTCGATCTACTCCATCACTAGGACTGCTTCCCCCAGCAGAGGCGGGCGGAGACTCTGTGGTCCTCCTCACCAAGGGTCACTAATCAGTCAGGAGGAACCCCAGGGATTCTGCATGGGTACTGAATGAGACCCATCAGAATAGAAACCTCAGAGTTCTGGTGAGTGGCAGGAGGTGGGTACATTTGACCGGGGCTGGGTGGGAACAGAAAATGCAAACTGATTAAGTGTGAAGCAAAGATAACCGGGGGAGCGGATGGTCCAGAGTGTGTGGCCCGCTCTATAACAGCATTCCCAGGCTCCCTCCCCCTTTCCCCAACTCGCTCCTCTGGGCCTAAGACCAATGCAGCATGAGGTCACTTGTCTAGTTCATCCAAACTGTAACAGCAGAGTTAATGTAAATATTTCTAATCTGTGGTTTTTCTGATCATCCCTATTTGTGAGGATGTTCAAACAGATATGATTGTGAATGGTAACAGATGGAAATGCTATCTGCTGGACAATTAGGTTCTTTCCCCTGTACGCTGGTTAAGTCATTACCTCCTCAGAGACTGTTTTGTCAAGTGTGACCTGTGCCTAATAACAGCCATTCTTATAACTGAAGAAGACATATGTGGTCAGCCATGCTGGATCATTCCTGTAATCCCAGCTCTGAGAGGCCAAGGCAGGCAGATCACCATGAATTCTAGGCCAGCCTGGGCTGAACAGTGAGTTCCAGGCCAGTCTTGGATACAGAGTGGCATACATAATCCACAGCTACCTTTGGGACTGTGTCTAACCCTAACCCTGGCAAACAGCACTTGGCAAACTTTAAAAAAGAAGTGACAGAGTCTCAATGTCTAAGAATTGTCTAGGACCACTTGTCTTTGAAAATCCTAAATGTGTGTGTGTGTTTGTATGTGTATTATGTATGTAATGTGTTGTGCAGGTGTGTGTGTGTGTGTGTGTGTGTGTGTGTGTGTGTACGTGTGTACTGTGTGTATGGCTGTATGTGAATGTGTATGTGGAGACCAGAGGTCAATGTTAATTAACACCCTGGATCACTGTCAACCATTTTCTCTCTTCTGAGACAGGGTCTTTCACTTCTGGCTGGACTAGGTGGCTGGCCAATGAGTTCTAAGGGTCCCCGTCTCCATCCCCCAGAAGCACTGCTACTACAGAGTTTTCTAAAGTGGGTGCTGGGGATCCAGGCTCAGCCTTCATGTTTCTGACAGAGCTGTCTTTGCAGCCTCCTTAAGTTTGTTCTTTAAGTGGCAGCGGTCACTTAGATGGCCATTCCAGCTTGTGACTGAGCGGCTGTCAGTCATGTTTTGTTTTACTTGTCTGCCCTTATTGCTTTTGCACATCTGTTCTGCACAGACAACATCCTCACAGCACTCAGGGGAGATGGAGCTTCCCTGATCTAAGTTCTCTCTCTCTCAACTCCCTGTGTTGGATCCATCTGACATCACTTCCTCTCTTATCATGTACAAGTATGTATCCACTGACCCACTCCTTTCTGCCCATTCTGGAGCTGTCCTGGATATCCCACCAGACCACATTAGCCTTGTCAATGAAGGGTTATAATTGCAGGTTAACTAGGATTTTACCTGTACAGTCTGCCGGTCAGGAATACCACTGTACACAGAAATCTGGGGTGCAGTGGGGCGGCCACAGCCACCACCACCGCCACTGCCGCCACTGCCACCGCCGCTGCTTATCCCGCTGGTGTTGCTGGTGACGCTGGTGCGGCTGGATGTGTGGGGGACTGGCAGCTCATTCTCCATGGCCTATGAGGTGGCACAGCCAGAGTGCTCAGGCAGCAGAAGGGCGGGTGGATGCTAGAGAGGAAGGAAAAGGAATGGGAAATCAGCAAGTGTTTGTTTCACATGCATTTGGTCCTCCATGTCCCAGGCTTCCGAATCTGTGGATTCAGTCACTTTGGATGGAGAACACTTAGAAAAACCTGTGTCTAAATGAAGCATATGGACTCTGTTCTTGTTAGTCCCCAGATACTACAATTCAACCTACTTAGAACTTCTGTCTTGTTAGGTTGTAGAAAACATCCAGAGCTTACTTAAAATACATGGGAGGATGTACATTGATTACATGTATTTGTGAAGGGGATTTAAACATCTGGGTGGGCAGTCTGAGAACTATTCTCCTGAGGATTAGCAGGTGAGACTGGGCAGGCACACAGCAGCTGCTATGGGGCCACTTCTGAATGGAAGGTTTTGTTTTATTTTGGTTTGGCTTTTAGAGACAGGATCTCTCTGTAGCCCCCTGCTGGCTTCAATCTTACAATCCACCTGTCTCTGCCATCTCAATGCTGGGATTACGGGCATGCAGTCCCATGTCCAGTGCTGAACTGTGGCTTTGAGTCACACTGGTCCCAGAAGAATAGGGCCAGATTGGGTCTTTTAGGGGGTTTTGAAATTGGGTGTGTCTGGTCTAAAGTCTAGGGTGTGTGTCTTCTTCCAGAAGAGATAAACTAGTAATGGAGGGGACTTCTGGTGTGTCCGTCCTGGCAGGGACCACCCCACAGCCCACCAACCTCTTCCTCTTTGGGATGGGTAAATGACACCAGAACTTATACCCGATACCCACAGCCCAGGTGGTGAAACAGGCGGGATGAAAACTGGAGAGCAGAGAGAAGAGATTAATCAAGAGGCAGGAAATGATAGAAGTAGTTACTTTGTTTCATTTTCAAAGGCCAAAGAGCTTAGAGTGTTTGCAGTCGGCTTTCTGGCCTCACTCACAGAGTGCCCTGGGGCCTCAGTGTGGAGCAGGTGCTATCTTGAGCGTCTAAAATCTCTCGCTTTTGAAGATGAGGACTACGATCTCAATCTTGGTTTAGCCAGTTGGGGACCTTACTCAGTATACTTGTCTGCCTGTTTCTTAACCTGTCCAATGTTAATGTTAATCCGCAAAGCACCAAGTAAAACGCCAGGCAAAGGGCTAGGTGGGTTGTCTATCACCTGCTGAGTGTCCCCAAATGGCGGCTGCTGTGACTGTTAATACTGTCTGCCTTCTGGTTCCCACTGTCTGGCTCCAACTAGGAATCTGTTGTTCCAGCCAAGAAGGGGAGCACTAGAAACTCTGTGCCCTCCCCACCTGCCCTCACAGGCCCAGTACCGGAGGGAGGGCTTGGGACAGAAGTAAAGCAAGGTAGGAAAGGCGATCGATCGCCTATGAGCTGAGCTCCTCTTTTAAATTTTCATGTTCTTCCTAATCCCTTTCCTTCCATTCTTTCCTTTCTGTACACACACACACACACACACACACACACACACCTTGCTTGTATACCACCTACCATAGACATTCAACCATCTACTTGTAGATAACACCAAATTACTTAAAGAAATTAAAGAATTTTTTAAAAAAATATTTATTTATTATGTATACAGTGTACAATAAAGGGTATCAGATCTCATTATAGATGGTTGTGAGCCACCATGTGGTTACTGGGAACTGAACTCAGGACCTCTAGAGGAACAGCCTCTTAACTTCTGAGCCATCTCTCCAGTTCAGATTTTTCATATTAATGAAAACACTGATTTGTGTTAAGAAGTGAAAGGGATGTTAATGTGTCTTTTCAATCTGAGGTTGACATTCCTCATTCCACCCTCTTCAGACTGAGTGGTTTCACCATGGGCAAAACCCAAAGCGCGCGCGCGTGCGCGCGCGCACACACACACACACACACACACACACACACACACACACACACACACAAACCCTTATCTGGAGAGGCCATTGGAGAGATGACCCAGTGGTTAAGTGCTCTCTGGGCAAACATGAAAACCAAAGTTTGGATCCAGCACCCACATAAATGCCAGATGGATGTGATGGGCTGCCTGCAATCCTGGAGCTCAGGGGTCTGAGACAGGAGATCCATAAAGCAAGCTGGATAGCTAGACTAGGGAAATCTGAGCTCTGGGTGCAGCTAGAGACCCTGCCTCTACTGACATCTGACATCAACCTCTGGAACCGACATGCATACATACCCACCTCTCTCGGTACATTTGAAGGTTAAAGGCAGGAATGGTGGGGGTTGGGAAGCCAGAGCCATTCCCAGATGGCAAGTGGGTGGTGTTCTGTCTTCCAAGGTCAAGTACCTGTCTGCAGACTGTGTCTGTGACCCAGATCACTGAGCAGATTCACTGAACAGCTTGTCTGTTCTTACCCGAGGGGCCCTTGTTCAGGAATTCCTCTGCCCTGCCTTGCACTGCAGCCAGGCTTTATGGCGACTGCTCACTCATTAGGAATAAGGGAGATGTGAGGGCCAATGGTATAGCTAAGTCAGCATGTAGTTCTACGTATGCCCGCTCTGAAGAGCTATATCATCTGTGCTCCAGGAACAGGAGTCCAGGCTGATGAAAAGCAGAACAAAGAACTGTTCCTGGCCTTGCAGTAACTGAAAAACTAGCTATCACCTGTAACTTAAATTTAAAAGAAATTGTGGATGCATGTGTGTGGTGGGCCGAAATGCACGTCTGTGTCCCAGCATGGAAGCTGGAGAGTGGTTTAGGTCCCTCTTCTTTTCTTTACTTTACATAGTGAGGCAAGGACTGTCATGGTTTGGGCTAGTCTGGCTAGCCAGATCGTTCCAGGAATTTCCTGTCTCCCACTCCCACGTGCCACGGTACAGGAAGAGTTTTATATGAGTCCTGGGGATCTGAGTTCATCTCGATTCACATGCTGACTCATTTCCCTCAATAAGCTACCGTGATCTTTTTTTTTTTTTTTTTTTAAACTTTATTTTATTTATTTATTTGCCTTGGTGTTTGCCTGGAACTGCAACTACAGACAGTTGTTAGCTGCCATGTGGGTGCTGGGAATCGAACCCAGGTCCTCTGGAAGAGCAGACGGTGCTCTTAACCGCTGAGCCATCTCTCCAGCCCCCGCTACCGTGATCTTAAGCAAACTAGTACATATCATCTCTCTCCAAACATGGGATGCCTAGAAAGGTCCTCATGTCCCTTTCCCTAAATGTTGACTGAAGCTGGGGTTCAGGTCACACTCCTAAAGTATTTGGAAGAAGTCAAATCAAATGGAAAACAGGCAGCCCCTGAGGAGGAGAGGAGGATGTCCGGGTCCTGAGTGATCTATGTTAGCAGTATTCCTCTGCAGAAATGCTGCCAGCAAGAACAGTGTGGCTCCCATGCAAGACACTTCCCTTAGCTACAGTGACACAGCTGTCTCCTTCCCTGGCTGGCCAGTGTCCAGACCTTCTGTTTCTTACCTCCAGCTCCCGTCTCCCTTGGCTTTGCTCTCTACCCCTGTCACATCCGTGCTCACACTTGCCCTTCCTTACACACTCATCTATGGCTGCATCCTGTCCCGTGTCCTCTGCCTACATATGCTCCTCCCATGTGCTCTCTGAAATAAAGCATGCTTCCACATCCCTGCTTTCCCCCTATGGATGGATCTTGCTCAGCTCTCCGCCCACTAATGACCCCCCATCTTGATCTCTCTGCTTTCTCCAGCTCCCCTCACCCCTGACTGACCTCCCTCTGGTTCTCTGAGATAGAACCCTTTCCTGTGGAGTCTCCTCTTTCCTCTCAGGATCTCTGACACAGGCCAGATCAAGCACACTTCTCCCATTTACACACACTCGCCCCTTCCCTAGACAGTGCATGCTCACTGGTGCTGCACCGTCTCTGGCTCCCTCTGTCCTAGCTCCTGCTTTTAGTAGCTAAACTGTCTTGCTGGGCTGCACTCTCTCCTTGGTCTCTGTTGACCACTCCTGCACAGGACACGAAAGGAAGGCTAGACTGTTCTGAGCACCAGCCTTCCAAAGTATACAGAAACACTGACCACACTCATAATGTACAGCCACCATCACCATCTATTTCTGAAACGGTTAAGCAATAACTTATTCCCCACTGTCCAGCTGTGTGGATGCTGGTGGTCACATATCTGCTTCTACAAATCTGCCTATTCTAATATTGTAGATGAGTAGATCTGCACACTATCTGTTCTTTTTACAAGGTTTTTAAAGTTAAATCACATTGTAACATGTGCCACAACTGTATTCATCACAGAAGTGTGTGTGTGTGTCTAATTTCTCTAAGGTCATCACAAACTAGCATTCCAGAAACAGATGTGATGCCAAAGCAGTACCCTGCATCCTCAGGTAAATCTGACTTAGCCACTGTTTAATAACCCCGGGGCCAGTCCATGTAAGAACACAGAAGGGAAAAGTGAGTCAGATTACTAGACTGAATCCCCTAATTACTAATGTTCATCAAATTTTCACATCAAACAACCTCTTTATACTTGTAAACATAGATATTACACATGTGTATGCATCAATCAGTTCAAGAAATCAGACAGCACCACAGATTCCCTTGTTTTTCTGAGGAAAAGAGTGACTTAGGCTAGCTGACATGCTTGGACTCTCCTTCTCTTGAAGGCCATATCCCCAACCAGCCACAGTAAGCGGATCCACTCAGCCCGGGGGCTGGAGCTGACCGTGAGGGGAAGCCAGCAGCCATGTGTTCTCCTCATGCAATTTGGAGAAGAATTCATCAAGTGTGGAGGTGGAGTACAGCAGCAGCAACCTGACTTCTACAGTTTGTGTGGCAGAGCTGACATCTCTCTCCACTCACACCCCCTTTCTGTATCAAAGCTTGGGCAGGTGGGAAAGCAAGAGTCTTCCTGGAGTGTTGGCCAGGGCTACTGACATGTCTGTCTGTGGACTCTCATTAAGGCCTGCCTGCATGCCACGTGAGAAATCTGAATCCGTAAATTTCACAGCGTCTATGCTTCAAACATTTATCCACTCCTACTCAATTTCCTTACACTTCCGACCCGCATGCCCCCCTTTCTCCCTTCTAGTGACTTGTTATTTCTTCTGAGGCCACCCACCCCTGTGGACTCCCACCGTGAACCACAGCCAGTCTCACGAATGGCTGACAGCCAGGACTAGAAATCTGTTTTTCTCTAGATTCAACTCACTGTGTGGTTCTGTGTGAGCCTGAGCTCCAAAGGCTGCCATCCCCGTTCCAGTCAGTGCTCCCTCCCAACCGCAAGGGACCACTTTGAATGATGTGATGACTGGAACTGGCTTGGATAGCGATCTTATTACAGGTCTTGGCCGCCCACAGGGCCCGAGACCGGCAGCTGGAGAAAAGCTGATGGCTTTGTCCTTTCAGGAACCGCCAAGTCTAGGAAACACTAGGCCTTTGTCCCCAGGGTCAGGGAAATCCATTTGCTGTGGATTATGGCTGTGATAGCATCCCAGTGAAGCAGAGGGGAAAGACACTGAAAACAGAGCTCTTAAATCTGAAGAGCCCATGGGTCCAGTGGGGTGAGGCTTTCTAATGGAATTAGGGCTTGACAGGAAGTGAGGGGCCGTGAGCCCATAATGGCTGCTCCTGGAGTCAGCATATAGGCTTGTGTGTTGAGTCTGAAAGACAGTATGAAGGGTTCATCCTGGGCGCCTCTCTCCCTGAGGGCAAAGGCATTAAGAGGGAATTCAGCTCTCGGGACTGAGGGAGCTAGGGAAGACCTCCTTCCATCTCAGGTTGCAGCATGAATATCTGCACCCTCACGCTGTGCAGAACTCTGGCAGCCGTGGGAAGTCACAGGGACACTGGGTACAGCTCAAACCCCAGAATTCCCTCCTGATCCCCGATCCTCAGCTATGTGCCCTGTCCCTTAGGGAGATGGCTCAGGAGATGAGCACGAAGACCAGAAGTTAATCCCCAGGACCTGAAAAGTTGGATGTATTGGTGTGCACTGAGCACCCCAATGGGTAGTGGGGTACAGAAACGGCTGGACTCTGGGCTCACTGGCCAGGTAGCCTAGTCAAACCAGCAAGCTTTAGTTAGGTTCAGTGACAGTCCATGTCTTAAAAAGTAAAGTGTTAAAGAAATTGAGGAAGACACCTGACCTGGCCATCTGGGCTCCATGTGCATGCATGTCATACACAAACACCCAAACACATGCATGTATCATACACAAACACCCAAACACACAAGCACATGCATGCATGGGACGGGCAGGTAATCAACAAAAATGAAACAAGCAAATTAGTGAAAGGCCACAAAGACTGATGTGAGGAAGTTCAGCTGGGGCAGACCACTATTCTAGAAATCCAAACAATGATTTCATAGGAAAATGTTCATATAAACAGTCTTCCTGATGAGGCCTATTTCTTGACACCTTATAAAAGGCAGATTCTGTCGAGCATTTATACTCCAACCTGGTGCTGATTTTTGGAGAACATGGAGAAGAAAGAGCAAACTTTGATCTCATTAGTAGACATACTTGGCAAAGGCCCTGCTGGGCTGGAGACTGAGGGTCGACGGTGGGTTTGTTTTGGCTCAGGCAGCTTAAGTCTCACTGCTGAGAGCAGAACAGCCTCACTCAGGCTGTTAGTTGTCATGTGTGGTGAAAAGAAGCCAAGACTGGAGTCTGTTACTGTAAGCCACACAGGAAACTAGAGAGCAGTCAGAGGGATGCAGAGGAACACCGCTCACAAGCACTTCACCTCAGACTTCCAGTCCCCAGAGAGAACAGTTCTCCTTGTTAGTCAGGGCAGTCCTAGAAAGCACTACAGCATACGGCCTACTTTTAATTCTGATGACCAAACAAGGTCAAATGAAGCCTGTAGAAAAGCTGCGGAGTCTATAAACCAGTCTTGTCAACATAAGGGCTCTGTGTGCTTCACCTTCTGGGCTCCCAAAATGTGGTCTGGGTCAAGCTCTCCAAAAATGTCAGCTTCCAGGCCCCACTCAGACCCAGAGAAGCAGAAATTCCAAGAATGTTGTTCAGTGACCTGTGTCCTGACCATCCATGCAGGCTTTCTAAAGATGCACAGGAAGTCTGAGAACCACTGTAAGAAGGCCACTCTCAGATCTCTAAGAGAGGACAAAGGAACAGCCATGTATAAAATGGTCCTCAAGAAGTTCCTCAATGAGGAGGCTAAAAGTTAGAGAATAAGAAGAGAAAGGAAAACTTACAGAGTATCTCCCCTGATGAGAATCAAAAAGCATCTGCATTGAGAAAGGGGACAGGGTTGGCTGCCCTCAAAGGCCTTCCTGAGGTGTCTACCTCATTGCCTCTCCTGTGCCTGCATGGTGCAGGGTCCAGCATTCCATTCCCTACTACCCTCCACTGAGGGTACTCTCTATGCCCATCTCTCCAGTCTGACTGCTTATCCGTGACAGCCAGCCACAATGTCTGCTCTTCCTAGGGCCCAGCTTGGTTTGGTGTCCTTCATCCAACCTTTGTGACATATATTCAGTGTGTATGTGCTCACCAGCATGCTGGGAGGTCAGAGGACAACTTGTGGATTTGGGGATCGAACTCAGGTCATAAGGTTTGGTGGCAATGCCCTTCCCTGCTGAGCCGTCTCTCTAGCCCTCCATCATCTTTGATGCCTACAGGTCAGCTGATTCTCCCCAGAAGGCTGTGACTGGGATTTTCATTTATACTGAAATTACTATTTACCCTATGGCTGTCCAGCAGCATGGATGCTTGCTGAGTGAAAAAAAATAAGCCTGAAGCCCTGCTGTCTTACTTTTGACGAGAGCTCTCATCCAGGGGAGACACCAAAACACCCTTGTCACTGTTGTGTGATGATGACACCTCTGAAGCTCTGAGTCAACACGGACACATTTACTTGAAGTTGTTGGTCCTTATTCAGACTCACTAAGCAAAGCCATTGCATAAAAACTCGGGAAAGAACTAAGATGAGAAACAGAAAAAAGGTGTTGAAGTGATAGTTGTGGAAACCCAGTTACCGTGAAAGGTACATACAGGAGATCCTGGTCAGACAGCCTGGGTGGAGCCCCAGCATCGGCACAGGCAGAGACAACATCCTACCTCAGACAGACTCCACCAAAATGAGCCAAAATGCATAGACCCAAGAAATATTTTTTAGACAAAACTACCCAAATTCAGTACGTTATGAGCTGAGAAAGCGGAAGAGTCAAGCAGTGGGAATGAGCAAGAACAGGCTGAGTAGATAGAAATACACTCTGGCCAAAGCACCTTCTTCCCGCCTCATTCTCCAATTTTGCCAAATGGACACGGTAGCAGCATAGACTTCACATTTGTTTTAAAGAGTGCATATATTTTTGAGACAAGGTCTCACTACGTAGCCAAGGTAGGCCTAGGATTTTCTATCTAGATCAGGATGCCCTTGAACTCAGAGATTGATCCACCTGCCTCAGCTCAAAGGAATGCATCACCACGCTCTCCAGAGTATAATAAGGTTTTGAGGGTAGTAAAGTACCCGGTAGAACCGGACACTGAGTCCCAAGCCTTGCACACGCCAGGCTGATGATAGACCACTGAGATCCATCCCCAGCTTGCTTTTGGAGACAGTCTCCCCAAGGTGGCTTTGTGCTCTCTCTGTAGCTCAGATAGGCTTTGAGCTTACAGCCACCCTGCCCCAGTCTCTGGAGTGGCTATGATTACAGATCTGTGCACCATCATGCCTGGCTAGAGTCAAGTGTTTGATTGTTTTGTGTTTTTTATGTATGAGTTTGGTTGTTTTGCCTACATGTAAGTCTGTGCACCAGTTGCGTGCCTGATGCCCAGAGAGGCCAGAAGAGGGCATCAGACTTCCTAGAAGAGGATAGTTGTTAGTCACCATGTGGATGCCGGGAATCTTCCTCTGGGAGATAAACCAGTGCTCTTAACAGCTGAGCCATCTCTCTAGCCCCCAACCCCACCACAGAGGAAATTCTTTATGTTATGATCTCATTTCTTTCTTTCTTAAGTAGTACTATAGAGTTATGCATTTGGGGGACTTGAACATAGAAATCTTAATAGCTAAGGTTATAAAAGACCACTATAGGAATCTTTCCACACTGAATCTCCTTATGATGTATGTACGCACATGTACACACACACACACACACACACACACACACACACACATGAGCGCACGCATGCACGGACCCCTAGCATTTCTAGAACTTGCATGATCTGTGATTCTGAGTTGGCCTTGAACTGCCTTGGCATAGGGCAGCCCAGTCTGGCTAGTCTGCCTCTGTTGCATTCTTATGAGCCCAAGTGGGACAAGGATTGCATGGAGCAGTCTATTCACAGGCTTTCAGAAGAACTGTTCCAGGGACCACACATCAATGTGCGCATTTTGAGCATCCCCCTTTCTCTTCCTGTCATACTGTCCACCTGGATCACGGCTCACCTGAAATGTAGTTCTTGGGGGCTGACAAGTTTGTTTACTCTAGGATAAACATCAGGGACTATGCTGGGGTACCCTGTGACCACTGCGGTGCTACCTCAGATCTATAGGAGTAAAGCCTGGAGTTTCCTTTTCCATCTGCTAGGAGGAGGTGAGTGGGTTCGGGCTATAAGCAGGCTGTCAGGATAAATGAGCACCTCTGAAGACATGCATGCAGTGTACAAGGTATTCTCCTGCATAGAAGGCCAGTGTTCTGGGGCCGGCAGAGTGAGGGAACAGTACTAGCCACTTGACCAGAGACAGCAGCACAATCCCATTAGTCCCAGTGACACCCTGGCAGAGAGGTCACTTTTTCATTTCCCACAAGAGAAGACTTCCCAGAGGCCACACAGCTAGCAAATGGCAGGCGTTAGATTTGAACTAAGTTCATATACAGACGCACAAGCTCCTGTGCTTACTCCAGTGCTTATGAACTTGGCTCCTTACAGCCTTCTGCCCAATAACAGCAGTCTCGGAAGTCATCCCAGGAAGGTCAGTCCAGGGCAAACCTTTCCATGCCATCTCTCCCAGGTGCTGCATGCCTTCCCCAACAAACACACTTGGACAAACAATGGGGGAGTGTCTAGTTAGCACCTGTGGGCTCTTTCTGTTCCTAAGCATCCTCACATAATACATGTGAAGCTGGTTACATAATCGTTCACATGACCCTTGCAGTAACTGAATTTAAAAGCAATACAAAATGCCCGGCAGCGCTTTGGAGAGAAGGAACAGAGGTGCCTCCTTTCCTGAATGTCCGCACACACTGGGCATCATGGCAGAGAGGCAATATGCCATATCAGCAAGGGGAGGAGTTGCTCAGTTAGAAAGGATTGTTGGACTCCTTCCTGCCCCTGTCCCAGAGGGCACACACTGGACAGGTCCCTGATCCCTCTCTACAGGCTGTTCCTTTATCTATAAAATGATGCTAATAACTTTGACTACTAAGAGTTACTGGGGAAATCAGAAGAAAAGACAAGCCAAGCAGAGCTCCAGGAGCAGCGCACAACAGGCACTCAGTGCCCTTCACTGGCTCCAGCTTCTCAGCCCTGCTGCAGAGCAGTGGTTAGAGACAGAGAACGACACCTGCCCAACATCACCCCGCTGTGAAGCAGCACATCCTGCACAGGCCCAGATGTGTGCAGCAGAGCCTGGGATGCGCCAAGAGAACCTGGACAAGGCCTCTGGTTCACAGGAGCGACTGGACAATTTCAGGGCTGGCTTGGACATCAGATTTCCTTTCTTTTTTTCTTTTTCTTTTCTTTTTTTTTGAGACAGGGTTCTCTGTGTAACAGTCTTAGCTGTCCTGGAACTCATAGACATCCACTTGTCTCTGCCTCCTTAGTGTTGAGATCAAGGGCAGGTGCCACCACATCTTGACTTTAGGCATTTTCTTATAAGAAAGAGAATAGGAGAGAGATATATAGAGAGAATAAATGAACAAACACTTCCCCCCAAATCCTCCTTAGTCCCAGGTAAAACTGAAAGCAAATAAGTGCGTGCATATGTGTGTGTGTGTGTGTGTGTGTGTGTGTGTGTGTGTGTGTGTGTGCGCGCGCGCGCGCGCACGCGCGCGCTCATACACAGTGTCACAATGCTCTCCTGAACATATGTGGGCCGAGGAAAGAGGAAAGCAAGAGCCTGGAAGCTAGTCACTTCTGTTTCTAACTCCTCACTTTGTGCCCACGGACAGAGTGGAGACTGCTCAATAAGTGTTCTTATCAGGGTTACTTCTCACACAGGGGCTGGCTTATCAAAGACAGTACAATACCAACAAGTAGAAAACCTAAAATGTGGGTTTCTTTCCTTTCTGCACTCTCTCCTTCCAGCCTCTTCCTACTTTGGCCCAGCCTACCTGTTAGCGAACTCAGATATCCACCGGAAGGGGCTTTCTCTTGCCGAGGCTGTGGCCCAGTTGGTCCACTGCTGGCCTAACATGAAGAAAGCCCTGGGTTCGACCCCTAGAACCACTGTCTTTGCTACAAAGAGTTGGTTTCCAATATGTGATACACGAGAATCTGTCTCAAAAATTCAAAAAAGAAGGGCTGGGAGAAGGTTCAGTGATTAAGAGCACTGCCTGCTCTTCCGGAGGAGCCAGGTTCTGTTCCCAGCACCCACATGGCAGCTCACAAACATGCTAACTCCAATTCCAGGATTTGACACTTTCTTCTGGCCTCTGTGGGGATCAGGCACACTCATGGTACATAAACATGTATATAAACAAAAACACATACAAACATATACATACATTTTTCTGAAAAGCAAATCTTTAAAAATTAAGCCAATAAACTAATATTTCAGAATTCTTAGGTCCATCTCTTGGGACTCTTCATCCTCATTTGTCCCAAATAATGGCCTTTGATTGCAATCAACATTCCTACGTGTCCAGTAAGCCTGTGATCTACTGTGACCACCAGCTTTATTTCTCTTAGCACATCTGTTGGTTTTACCAAGCCCACTGGGCTACGTCCAGCTTCCTGTACTCTAAAGCATTCTCTCCTCTCTGAAAGAGAATGGACCCAAATAGGCAGAATCAATATGTCACCCTTTCCCGTCAAATATAACTCTATCTTCCTCCTTCTTACTTGTAGTCATTTGACTGAGGTCTCCAGAATGAAAATGAAGGAAGATGAACTGGAGTGGTTGGTTAGGAGGCATAAGGGGTAGCTTCTTGTGAGGTCATGTTTCTCCCCATAGAGCTGTCTGAGCAGAGCTGGGTGGTCCAGGGGGGTGTAGTTCACAGGGCAATGTCCCCAGGAGCAACTCCAATACTGGTGTTACAGGACTCCAGGAAAGCACCTGAAGAAGCTGTAAGTTTCTAGCTCTGCCATACAGGGATGCTTTAAAGGCTAATACTGTTGGTTTGCTTTTCAAGGTGCAGGGCAAGACCTAGCTGGTTTTATTTAATAAAGAAAGCTCTATTATCATAGATGCTGCCACCCACTTGCAGAAGAGGCAATCACCATTCCTATCACATGGATGGGGCAGCTAAGAAGCAGAGCTGATTTCTTCCATCAACTATCCAAACAGCTCTCTTCCTGACTAACTCATTCATCTTTTCCTTATTTACTAAACACTCATTGTGTACTTGGTACTGGATGGAAAAATGTGATTGACTCTGCTAAGAAGATTAACACATAAGACATGAAAAAAGATAAATCCATAAATTTCACAGGGGTTAGAAAATGAGGCTTTTTTCCCCTACAAGGACCAGGTAGTATGTAAGTTAAGCTTTGCAGGCCACATACAGCCTCTACTGTGTATTCTCTCTCAGCCTGCCTTCTGTTTAAAAGCATAAGTTTTATAATTCAGCCTGAAGGCCCTCCACAAGGTGTGCAAGATAGTTTTTAATTCAATTGGCTCAAGTTTTGTTTCAGAAAGATTTTTCAGGGACATTGGAGCCACGAAGGACACTCTGATGGAGGTCATGCTGTTATACATCACCGAGCTAGTCTCAGAGCAGAAATTTGTTGTGTGGTCACTGTCACATAGAAGCTAAATGAAAACACAAACTTTCTGGTCCACAGTGGTCTCAGACTTGAGCATGCATCAGCATCATGGGAGAGTTAAACCACTGCCCAGTCCTACCCTAGAGTTCAGATGTGGTCATCCGGAGGCCAAGACAGAGATTGCCTGAGTAAGCCAATGAAGAACCAAGACCAGACCTGACTGAGAGATAAGGGGAGTCACCACTTGGGACAAGAGGTTAGCGGGACACCAGAGAGGGACTTTGAGTCTTGCAGCTAACGAAGGCTCCTCCCTCTCAAGAAGGCTTTGAGTCTCCTTGGGCAAGGCTTTGTGGGGGGCGTGTCTGGATGTTGGCACTCATCCCATCTGTTTTCTCAAATATTTGCATATTTTTAAACCACACCCACAAACCAGTCCCTTTGAGATATGCCTAGGATTGTATCTTTTGATCTGGTTTAGCATTTACATTAGAAGAATTCTTAAAACAAACAACAAACACAAACACAAAACCCAGATGTGCTCAGAGAGGAGGTGGGGGGAGAAAGGAAAGAAGCCAGAGTGTGTACACAGATGCATCTCAGAGGACTCTGTGGGCATCCACATATACTAGAAGTCATTAATCTGGTAAACAATGAGGAGCAAAAGGCAATTAGCTTGCCTAGGGTCGCAAGCCAGTGAGGGATGCAGCAAGGCTTTGGGGGATGCAGCAAGGCTTGGGGGGTCTAGTGGAAGGGCAGGGTCATTGCTGGGAACTGAAAAGGGGACAAGGCAGGCAGAAAGCAACCTGGGGCTGCCATGAAGGGAAAGGAAGGCTCTGCATTAACATCAGACCTGGGTGCATGCCAGGTTCTACCCACTGTTACCCTTGGACACAATCTTGAAAATGAACTAGGTGTTGATAACACGTGCACATGTGCAAACACACATGCAAATGTCTCTCATCTACCTGCTAAGTCTAACCTGACAGAGGGGCAGGCTGAGGACTGTCTGGCTGAGCAGGACACTGGTGGAGTTAACCAGACACTTTCAAACTTGAGCTTGAAGCCCTTCCCTGCACATTCCACAGCATGCTTGTTTTCTCTGCCACATGCCTCATCCACATGCACTTTCCCATGTTCTGCTTCTGCAGAAACTCTAAAGCCACGAGAATGGATTCTTCCTTTCTAGACATTCTCCAGACACATCCCCTTGTTCAATCCCAGTCATCCGCACGCGAGACACCACCTTCTGCATCTATAAATCACTTCAAATGTCAAAGTTGCTTCCATAGCTTGTCTGTGCTGTCTGCAGGACCCTGCCAGCTTTTTTTTTTTTAATTAAAAGAGAGATAGAAAAAAGGAAAATGGACTAATATTGGCTTAATTGTATAGAGCCCAACCCAAAGCAGATTGTCCTACCGTGGGGTGCAGGTTTGTGGCTGTGATGTCCCCGCCTTCAAGACCATCCCATTTATCTCTCTTTGTTCCACTCCCTCTCTCTTCCTGCACAACGCTGCAATCACACACATACTCTGGGTTGGGGGGGGGAGGACAGCCTAATTTCCTGATGATTATGTTGTTACCTAGCAACAGCCAATCGGGGGCCTTGCTTTTTGTCTGCAGTATTTCATGCAAATAGTTTGGAGAAATTGCAGGGTAAGACAGGCTGCTTAGTCTGTCTTCTCAGGGGACACATTACAGAGCACAACCAACCCAAAGGGGGACTATGGGAGCTAGGCATATGCATGACAGTGCAGGCCATCTGATCTCAACACTTACCCTCCTGCCTGGTGCAGAAAATGCAGTTCTGCAGAGATAATCATGAAGCCAAAAACTTGGGAGAGTGGCTAAGCAGCAGCCATCCAGACCCTGGATTTCAAAGCTGATGATCTGGTCCAGAGCACACTGACCTCAGGACCCCTTGCTTGCTTCCCAGCAAGGCAGAGCAGTGGGGTTGTCTGTGGAGGGATGTGTGTATGTTCATATATTCACAAGTCAAGAGACTGCTGTACTCCAAAAAGGTGCTGACAAGTCTCCAACATCTGCATGTCCATAGCTCCCCATCTACACCCAGATTCTGGAACCAAAGAATCCACTCTTGTTTGTTTGTGGAAAACTCTTTTCTTATCATAGTCCTCAAATTCCAGAAAATTCAGAGTCAGGTATTTTTATCCTCATAATCTTGGAGCCTACAGTAGTGAGACATTCAATGAGTAACTTGCCCAAAGGGACATAGACTGAGTGTCAAATTGGGGGACTAACAGGCAGGTCTTTTGATGTCAAGTCTGAGCTGTGATCCCTAGTAATTGTAGAATACTCCCAAGACCTTATAGAAGTAAAACAGAAAAATGTACACAGCCACAGAAATCTAATTTTTAAAGAAAAAAAATCATTGAAAACCTACTGTGACATGTGAAGGTCTTTCCCCTGAATCAGATGCTAAATCTCAGTGATTCTCTTCATCACTATACACTAGGACCTGCAGGTGAACACCACAGAACGCCTGGACCTGGACATCCATCCATCCATCCATCCATCCATCCATCCATCCATCCATCCATTCATTAATTCATGGCTCAGCAGCTAAGAGCACTGGTTTGATTCCCAGCACCCACAAGGCAGCTCACAATCATCTTTAACTCTAGGCCTATGGCAGCAACAGACACACATGTTGTGCACTCATATACATGCAGGTAAAAACGCTCATAAGCAAAATAAAAAAATAAGCCTTTTAAAAAATAAACGTTGGGGGAGGAGCAGCAATCTCCCCCATGTATGTGTGTTTGTGTGTGTGTTATGTGTGATGTGTGTATATGTGTGTGGCATGCATGTGGAGGCCAGCAGCTGAGTAGAAATGCCTTCCTTCATCGTTCATCCCTCTGTGTTTTCTCATGCAGGGTCTCTCACTGGGTCCAGAACTCATCCATTTGATCAGGCTAGCCAAAGGACTATCTCTGCTATTTGATCTCTCATCTTTGGCTTACAGAATCACCTACAGCAGGGTTTTATGTGGGTTCAGGCACTTTGCCCACCGAGCTATCTCTCCAGCCCTGAGGGGCACTGATTCATACAAAGCCTCTTAGGAATAACACAACTCACTTTGGAAAACAGATTGGCAATTTCTTTCCATTTTTAAAAGTTTATAGTTGACATGTAATAATCACACATATTTATGGGGTACAGTGTAAGTTCTGCAAGTTCAAATCAAGGTGATTGTTAGAACTACCACCTCAAATATGTACTGTTCTTTATACTCAAAATCTTTCTCTGAGGTGCCTTGGAACACAGAATAAAGCACTGTTAGCTGTGGCCACCCTACTAAGCTATGGGCACAAGAACACACTCTTTCTCTCTCCCTGAAATTTTGTGCTCATTCATCACGACTCTATCCCTCTTCTCCCCATGCCCTTTCTAGCCGCCATAATCATGGTTCTACTCTCCATGACATGCTCAATTTCCCACAACAATTAAACACTCAGAATGACCCCGTAAGCTAGAAATTCCATTCTAGAAATTTACAGAAGCCAATAAGAACATATTTTTATAAGAAGCCTTGGACAACTATGTTCACAGTAGCTTTATTGACAGCAACTACAATCTTGTAGTATAGTTATGCTAGGGACTACTATTCATCAAGGAACAAACTATTGGTCTCCGAAACATGGGAGAAGATTAAGAATATTAGAAAGGTGGCTGGAAAGACGGCTCAAAGGTTAGGAGCATGCTCTCCCAGAAGGCCCAAGTTCAGTTCCCAGAAATTAGGTGGCTCATAATTCTAACTCCAGGTGACTGGACACCCACATACTGGTGGTTCCCATGCACGAGCATACAAAAGATCATAAAGTAATTATCTAAAACTACTATCACAAATGAAAGAACACACATATGTTAAGGGCTTTGTAAGGATCATTAAATGGGCACAAAAATACAATTCTGAAGATAGTTAACTTCTAATGATCTACAGCAACTAAGGTGACCACAGGAAACATTAGTTCTGAGAGGATCTTGAATGTGCTGACATGAAGAGGTGTGTTCCATTTACATGAGTTTCTATGGCAGAAAAAAAAAATCAGACAGTGGTGCCCCGCAAACAGTGTGCGGTGAAGGGGAAATCTGGGGCGGTACTGACTGGGTTTATGTCACTCAGCCCGTGTAGGCTCCTGTCAGGCTTAGAGAACAAAGCTCTTCAGACTGATGTGTTTTCTCATATATAAGTTTTACCTCAAAAGAAAGAAAGAACTCACAAAAACTGAACTCTGCTGAACTGTTCAGGGATGAAGTGCTCAGAGTTCTGCAACTTTGTTGAAATATGTTCCTCTTCCTCTCCCACCCCTCTTTTTCTGACACAGAGTTTCTTTGTGTAGCCCTAACTGTCCTGGAACTCACTATGTAGACCAAGCTGGCTTGAAATCCATAGAGACTCCCTTGCCTCTGCCTCCCAGTGCTGGGATTAAGGATGTGCACCACCACCGCCTGGCTAAAATACGTCCTTTGAAAAGGGGTAGCGATGAATGGATAGAAGCAAGCGCAGGTAATTTGATAGTTAAGTACTGATGCTAATCTGGTAAAGTGTTAGTTGTAGAATTGAAATAGGACTCATCTAATAACACATCTAATATTCATTGTACAAGCTTTGTGACTTTCCGATACATCCAAACATTTTCATAGGGAAATCTCCAAGGGGATTCCATGAATAGGCAAAACAAGGTAAAAAACATTTTCGGGCAATGTTAGCTGGTGATTGTGAACTGAGTAACATCAAGCTGGTCTATCCCCAGAGGTGTCAGCAGTCACCTCTCAGCCCCCAGGACCAACACAGGCTGAAACAAGGCTTCCCTTGAGTCAGGTTATGACATGTAAAAACTATGGCCCACTTTACTGGGACATCTGCAGGACATATAGTTAACCTGTGGCCTTGTGAGGTGACACATTTGAAATTGTGACAATTTTTTTTGAAGCATCTGAGTAATGTGCTTAATCTACTTCTCCCTGAAGAGAAAACCCGTATGCCAATCTGAGCAAGTATGACAGCCCTGACTGTATGGCCTGGGGAGCTCCATCTAGCCTCATTGTCCTGACTCTGTCATTTCTGCAGCTGTCTCTCCCCACTCCCAGCCACAGGGACAGTGCAGGATCTGCCCTTAGAGAGGAAGAAGCCCATGCATGGCACCATGAGTGGCCCGCATGGCTAGTGATTCTCATGGGGCAGCAGAGCCAAAGAGGAACTAACAACAGTCAAGTGCACTATGGAGCCCTGGCTCCCTGAGCTGCCCCATTTATTCTATGTAATTGCTTCATTTCCACTAGCACTGCATCCTCAAATGAGTTTCATTACTGGTGCCTGGAATATCATATTGATTACCAGTTTCATCGATCCCTATCTTGCTAATTAGCATACAAATTAGCCATTTGGGGGGAGGCATTAGGCAAAATTGAATTTTCTCCTTAATCTTCTTTCAGAAGGTAAATGAAAATAGATGTGGCCTGTTAAGGCCGGTGGCCTCTCTCTGACACTAAGTGCTGTTCACAGCCAGGAAGCCTCCTGCGGAGGGAAAGGGGAAGGAAGCTTCCACCCTTTTGCGTGTAGCCGCACTGAGAACTCCTTTGGAGCCATCAGCTCTGGAGCAGAGGCAAGCTCTGCCTGCTGACGGAGGCGGCATCCCTCCCACAGAACCCCACGTGAGGCATCCTCATGGAATGGCCTCCAAGGCTGGAGTGGAAGGCATCACTCTGCTCCAGTGTTATAAGTGTGGAGTCAGGAGGCAGCCCTGGACATCTATCTGCCTGGGCTCTCAGCAGCTGGGTACTCTCAAGCATTCAGCTTCTCTGAGCTTCCGCATCTTCATTGTAGAACAGGGTACAAGCACCTAGCTCACAGGGTCACTGCAAAGACTGAGAATGGATGTGTTTGGAACGCTTAGCATGGGACCTGCCACGGCAGCAGAGCTCACCAAGTCTTACTTTAGCAGGAAATACTACCAGGGACTGGGAGGCCACAAAGAAATCTGGGGACACCCGGTGATGGGTGCAGAGATAACCTTGGCATTGCTTATCTGGGACACAGGTGTGGGAGGCTTTCTCACTGGGAGGGGAGATGCTGGGCAAAGTATCCAGTGACATAAAGTGTAAGCATTACTTATGTCCTGCCTCTGCTCCATAAGGTCACACTGAAAGGGAAGAGTGGGCTTTCAGAGTTGGAGCAGGCCAGGGCTGCTCTCTGTGCACTTTACCCAAATTCAATCCCTAGCACCTTCACAAAAGAGCAGGGCATGTTGATGCCATGATGGGGAGGCAGTAACAGGTGGATCCTTGGAGCTCACTGGCCAACTAGCCTAGCTTAATTGATGAGCATCAGGTCCAGGTGATGGACCCTGCCTCTAGAAACAAAGTGGGGGGCTAGAGAGGTGGCTCAGCAGTTAAGAGCATTGCCTGCTCTTCCAGAGGACCCAAGTTCAATTCTCAGCACCCACATGGAAGCTCATAACTGTCTGTAACTCCAGTTTCAGGGGGTAACAACAATGGCAAGACACCAATGCATAGAAAAACAAACAAACAAAAAAACAAGCGTCCCCAAAACAAGGTGGATGGTGCCCGAGGAACAACAGCCACGAGCTGATCTCTAGTCACCGTATATCCAAGTACATTTATCTTCACATGGGTGCACGCCACCCCATAGAACATCCCCCCACACACAGCTCCCCATTCCCACCTCTCTCCCACCAAGGAGTTAAAATAACCAGTAAAAATAGAAGAGCATCAAGGTTGCTACAAACAGCATATATAAAACACAACCCCACTTTGCTAAGCATGCATTAGTGGAGAAAGCCTTCTACATGTTAAGAAAAGCTGCTTTGGGCAGCAGTCACTTCAGAATGTTTATTTTCTTGTGCTTTTCTTTATTTTCTATTTATTTATTTATTTATTTATTTATTTATTTATTTATTTATTATGTATACAGTGTACAGAAGAGGGCACCAGATGTCATCATAGATGGTTGTGAGCCACCATATGGTTACTGGGAATTGAACTCAGGACCTCTGGAAGAACAGCCAGTGCTCTTAACCTCTGAGCCATCTCTCCAGTCCGTGTTTTTCTTTATTTTCTAAGCTGCCTATGTTTTAAGAAAGTGTTTGGGCTTACACATCACAGTATCCTCTGTCTAGAACACAAGAAACACATAAAACTTTAGCAGAGGGCATTTGCTCTTCATCTGGGCAATGGTTCACTCAGATGATAGCAACACAGACCTGCCTGCGTGGCCCATGGTGCCTGGATGCCTGCTGCCCAAGGGGTTGGTGATATTATATGTTTCCTCTGTCCATTTCCAGGGGCTTCCAGGACTATATGTCATTTTCAGAACTACAAAGCACACAAAGATAGACAGCAGATTTCCAGGACTGCCTCCCAATGGCGCATACAGCTGGCTGGATGAGCTCTGTCCCCAGACATTGACCAGTGAAGTGTTTTGGGGCAAATCCACTTGATCTTGACAGGCTCTCTTTGAGCTGCTCAGGTATCAGGGGGAAAAAGCCAGCCTCTGCCTTCAGAGTATGACAATATTGTAAAATGATGGGGATACAGAGATATGAGGCAAAAATATGAACTGTCTATCACAGTCAGACCATGTGAACAGTGCAGCAGAGCAGTGTGGCTGCCTGGGGTACTGTACTACCTGAGTCTTCTCAGCCTCAGAGGAAACCACATCCCCTGAAGAAGCGTGGGAGAATGAAACAGATGTGTGTGGAATATCTGAACCACATCACAGCAGACCCTCTCCAAAGGCATGTGAGTTATTTCAGATACTGAGCTCCCAGGCACCATATTATACTTACATTCTCATCGGTTGTTTTTCCTTTTGGGACAATTCCCAGAAGCACGGGAGTGGGCGCCAGAAAGCTCCATGCTTGTTTCTAAGTTTTCTCACACAAGCAGGGGAGCTATTTTGTCCTCTGGGCTGGACCGAGCATCAAGGTCTGGACATATGCACAGAGCCTGCTCAGATCTGCTTAAGCATTCTTATTTTCCAGTTGTCACAAGATCCAGTGGGTGGTTTATGTCTTAGGGCTGTGACTCAGTGTACCCGGGAAACTTCTACAGTGAAACCTTCACACCAGTCATGGAGTCTGGCAGAAAAGCTGGCCTGATGGAAGGAGCGGGGTGGGGGAACAGAGCAAGGGAGGCACAGACCGTGACCCAGAGAGAGGGCTGTGGCAGTACTCCAGACATATTGAGGCAGAAAAGCAAGTAGAAGCTTTAAACTATTTACAGAAAGATGTGTGTAACTATTTAGGAGCTATGTTTCTGAAAACGACTGTAAGCTTTCTTATTTTTTTTAAGGCATTGAGAACTCAGAAACAAAGCAATGAAAAGATGATTTAGGCAATGGACAGGAGCAGGAGTTTATCATTGTTAAGAAAGAGAAATGCTAACTCTGTGGAAGTATCAGCTTTACTCAAATTTAAAGAGAATCAAATCAAAATAACCAATCACCGAAACCATTTAGAAATGTGTTAGTAGCCAGGGGTTGGGGTGAGGTGGGAAATATGCTCCCTAGACTGCTGGTAAGAAGTGTATTTCAAACTACCAATTTTAAAGAGACATTTGGTAATAAAAATATTTGCAGGTATATGTCCTTTGGTCTAGGAACCCCCTCTTCAGAAATTTACATCAAAGGATACAGAATACATGAAACTGTGTGTGTGTACATGCACTCACACATACACACATGTGTTTGTGTACAATACATATTGTGTATATATGAGTGCTTGGAACTCATGCTTAGTGAAGGCTTCCCTATGGAGCCACCCCCCAGCCCCAGGCACAGCAGAAACCTGCAACACAAGCTAAATACTAACAGTAATGTAAGAGGGAGAAGACAGCGTGGAATTTTACTGAGCACTTAGTAGGTAGCAGGGAGGCCCCAGGCTTTCACAGATATCTTATCTTCAAGCCAATTCTGTTACTTTGTTTATTATTTAAATGAGGAAAATAAGACTCACTGAGATTAAGAAACTTGCTTAGGGCTGGAGAGATGGCTCAGAGGTTAAGAGCACTGACTGTTCTTTCAGAGGTCCTGAGTTCAATTCCCAGCAACCACATGGTGGCTCACAACTATCTATGATGACATCTGGTATCCTCTTCTGTATACTGTATGCATAATAAGTAAATAAATCTTTAAAAAAAAGGAAAAAGAAACTTGTCTAAAGTATCTCAGCAGATGGTGAAGCAGCATCCAAGACAGGCAGAGCTCATACTGCATGTTATGCCATGTGCAAGCATGCACACATCTGCACACACATCTGCACATACACATACATGTATACACTTCTGCACACACCTTCACACACATCTGCACACACATACACATGCACATACACAATGGGGTATTCTACACTAGTGCTAATTAGAATCATAAATGTCAACATGGGAAAATATACTGTTGGCTGATGGGATTTAAGCTGGAATAAATAATATACTTCAGGATGCTTGTTCTTGCTGGTATTAGAAAAGGAGCTAATCAATGAATCATCGTCCCAATTGCTCTCTATATTTAAAAAGTGGTTAAGGGGCTGGAGAGACGGCTCAGCATTTGGGAGCACTGACTGTTCTTCCAGAGGACCTGAGTTCGATTCATTCATTCATTCATTCATTCATTCATTCATTCATCAAAGTACCCAGCCTGTCAGTGTTCTCAAATGAGGGGTGAGGTGCTGAGCAAAACGGGGTCCCTTCCTATGAGGCTTGTATTTCTAGTTGGGGACCTAGAAAAGGAACATGAGGTGATAGCACATGCTTTAGAGTTTATAGTTTAAAGAAAGTCTAGCTGAGGCAGGATGGGGCAGTGAGGACAAATGACCCATAATCCCATGGGTCAGCACACACTTAGAAAATGCAGAGCCAAGGCCCCAGGACTCAGGATGGAGTTAGTTGTTCCTGACATCCCCACCTCACACACAATGACAGCAAATAAACTTTAAATTTAAAAATAGAAAGAAACAAATTTAAAATGTTTCTGTTTTTTAAAAGGAAAAAACTAACGGCATGCCTGGTGTTGCATGCCTTTGCTCTCAGAGTTTGAAAGGGAGAAGCAGGTAGATGCCTGTGAGTTCAAGACCAGCCTGGTCTATATTTCAGTTCCAGACTAGGCAGGCCTATAAGGTGATACCCTGTCTCAAAAACACCCAAACCACCATAACAACAAAAACTAAAATCTAGAAACTGAACCTCATATCTGGCAATTCAGAAATCCTACATAGAAGGAGCAATAAAATGATTTCCTTTCTCTTCAGTTAAGAGTTTTCTCTAAAACACAACAGTAACCCTCATAATTACAGTATTTTCTTTTTAAGCCCATTTCCACCCATTTCGTCTCTTGTTTTCGCTTCCTATTTGCACACGACAGACACTCAAGTAGCTCCTGGGTTTTCTTCACTTTGTTTCTACCTTGTCCTGTATTTCCTGATCCTGCCTCTCCATAGCTGAAATAGAATTGGGCATCTCAGTCAGTGGATACTTATTGAGAGAGGAAAGGGTGCACTTCAGGACAGAATGATGAGTGGGAGAAGACTCCCGGCGAACTTCACATCAGACAGCACTAATCACTATGTAGGGCGCTGTAGCAGGTGGCTAAATTGGGCAGGGTGATGGGAAGATCTTCCAAAAGAAAAAGAAAGAAAACCAGGTGGTGGTCCACACCTTTAGTCCCAGCACTCGAGGAGAAGAGGCAGGAAGATCTCTGAGTTCAAGGCCAGCCTGGTCTACAGAGCAAGTTCCAGGACAGCCAGGGATACAGAGACACCCCGTATTGAAAAAATTCATGATTTTCACAAACACTTAAATGCCTGAACAGTTATTGTAGAAGGAGAAATGTTAAAGTTTCTATCTTGGGGCTGGAGAGATGGCTCAGAGGTTAAGAGCACTGACTGTTCTTCCAGAGGACCTGAGTTTGATTCCCAGCAACCACATGGCAGCTAACAACTGTCTGTAATTCCAAGATCTGACACCCTTGCACAGTTACACATGCAGGCAAAACACCAGTTCACATAAAATAAAAATAAATATTAAAAAAGTTTCTATCTTAACCATTAGAGAACCATGGTCATACTTTTACAAAATAGAATATTATGATAGTTAGTGACACAGAAATATTCACAATAAAGCTACAAATGCAGCCTACAAAAGAGCATAAGTCACAATTTTTATTTTGTACTGATAAAAGGCTGGAAGGATTTAATAATTAACATCATTACATCAGGGGCCTGAGATAAGTTTCCCTTTCCTTTTTTTAAGCCTCTGAATCTTCTGTAATTGAAAACAATGCTTTTATAATAAGAAAAGGCCCAACATAAATTATTAAAATAATAAACTAGAGTAATTTTACATCTAATATATATAATCATAGCCACCCTTTCCTACCCCGCCCCCACTGGTTGGAAGGTATATTGTGTGATTTCACCCTCAGCCCCACTTGGTCCATAAACAACTTCTGATCACCCAGAACAAAGAGCAGCATTCGCCCTCGAACACATAGCTGGTATGCGGCACATTCTTCCTGAGCTAAACTGATTGCAGAGAAACAGAGATGGAGAATGTCGAATACATACAAAGTGATGGTTTTCTATGAAATAGTATTCACTCTGCACTAACCTCATATCTTTTTATTACCTCACACCCAAACTAAATGAAAATATTTTGAAGGACTGCTCAAAGGGAAAATGCACTATAATGGCTTCATACATGTGAAATATACTGGAAGGTCTGCTGTGTACTTGGTGGTTCTGTGACACTCTGACCAACCAGGCTTAATTGCCTCTGCTGCTGAATGGCCTGAAAAGCATCTGCCCCCACTCCATTACAGAGAAAAAGGAATGCCTGCAATGAGCTGGAATTTCCAGGAAAAACATACCAGCTCATTTTGTATTAATCCCTGTGGGATTACTACGCTGATGTCATTTTCAATATGTCCGAGTCTCCCCCTCTGACTGGTGTGCTTTCTCATCTTCCTCGGCTGGCTTCGCTGCTTCCCCTCAGAGCAGGCGTCTTTGTGAATGACTCTCTCAGGGAGCATGTGCACTGGGCATCCAGAGCTTCACTCCATGGGAACGCAAGAAACTGGTCTCAAGAATGAGCAGAGAGCAGCAGCGGAATGGAGCAGGTCATGCTGCTTCTGGAAGCTGCCAAGCGTAGTAAAAGCTGATTAAGGGTGCTTTCCTGAGGTGACCCTGCAGGATGCATGTGCCTAGAGCAGGGTGTGCAAGTCAGCTTCACAGGAGAGAATGGTGAGATGGTCTTGTCAGACTTACTCTTCTGCCCAATTCATTTCTGTTTGTACAAATGGTGATGTGCAGTCTGTGCCATTAGGGATCAAGGCTCAGCACATACACCTAATGGAAAGTTCACTCAGCCCATAGCCCCTCTCTCTTCACATTTGTAGGGCTGTATGTGGAAACCAAAAGGACTGGATCCTTCTTACCACATTCAAACTGACTTTAACATGTCTTCTTTGCAAAATTAGCAGTCACTACAATAAAAGAGGCTGGTGACACTTAAGGACAAACAGCAAAAATAACCTACAAAGAGAAAAGTTATAGTCATGGTGGAAAAAAAGCCCAGGAAACCAGAGCACTAAGCAACTGGATCTTACTGCTATTCTAAAAGGTGTGGAATGAATTAGATTTCAACAGGGACTAGCAAGCATCATAGCTCAGTATGTCCATTTTTTTCTTTTGTTAAATTCTATTTTGGGGGGCTGGAGAGATGGCTCAGCGGTTAAGAGCACCGTCTGCTCTTCCAGAGGACCCGGGTTCGATTCCCAGCACCCACATGGCAGCTAACAACTGTCTGTAGTTCCAATTCCAGGCAAACACCAAGGCAAATAAATAAGTAAATAAAGTTTTTAAAAAAAATTCTATTTTTGAGGCAGGTCTCTCACTGAACCTGGAGCTTGCATATTGGCTGGCTGGTTGCCTGGCCAGCAGTGAGCCCTCAGATACCCCTATCTCCTCCTCAGTGCTAGAATTACTGCTGCCTCCTATTGCTTGACATTGTCACTTGGGTGCTGATCTGAACTCAGGTCCTCATAAGTATATGGCAAGCAGTTACTGACTGAGCCATCTCTCCAGGCCCTAGGACTTTAATTTCTTTAAAAAGGAAAATTTCAAAAAAAAAAATTAATGGGTTTGTTTTTGTTTTTTTAAAAAAACTGGGAATTATGGGACAAATAAATGACCAAACGTTTAGCATGAAATTTTATTCCCCTAGTATTGGTTTATATGTCACTAAAATGCATTTAAATCATTAGTTAGAATGTCTGAATATAATCATTTGTTTCTTGCCCCAATGTACATTATTGTTAACTATTATATCTGTAACATAGTGTCTTTGTAGTTAAGACAAGCAGAAGAGCAGCCTAGAAATTCTGAACTACCTCAGGACACTGCTACTTCCCAACAAATCTATAAGAAAAGATTTCTTTTTCTTATATTCAGGAAGTGGCTTAACATTTGAAAAATTATTCACTATATGTTACACTAATAAAGAAGATGAGCACATGATTGTTTCTATAGCTTAGTGGTTCTCAACCTTCTTCATGCTGTGACACTTTAAAATACAGTTTCTCATGATGTGATGACCCCAAACAAATTATTTTTATTGCTATTTCATAACTGCAATTGTGCTTCTGTTACGATGAGTCATAATGTAAATGTCTGATCTGTAGGATGGTCTTAGGTGACCCCTGTGGAAAGGTCATTCAATGGCCCAAGGGAGTGACCCACAGGTTGAGAACCAGTGCTATAGCTGAAGAGAAGTTATTTGTAAAATTTAATACCTAGTCTTATATCAACTCTAAGCAAAATGAAAACAAGAACAACAACAACAGCAACAAAATGTCCTCAACTTAAAAAAGGTCATGTGAGGGCTGGAGAGATGGCTCAGTGGTTAAGAGCGCCGTCTGCTCTTCCAGAGGACCTGGGTTCGATTCCCAGCACCCACATGGCAGCTAACAACTGTCTGTAGTTCCAGTTCCAGGCAAACACCAAATAGATAAATAAATAAAAAAAAGGTCATGTGATAAAACCTACAGCTAACATGTCTATTTAGTGAAAGAATGGGTGCACTCCCCTAAGATTGGGGGAGCCAGTGCTAGCCAGTGGGACAGGGCAGGTTGTTAAAAAGGTGTAAGGATGGGGAAGGGAGACATAAAACTGTCTTTGTATGCAAACACAATCACATTTACAGAAAATCACAAGAAACCTGCCAACCTTTATTACAGCCACAGTGAGTTCACTAACACAGAGAGGTTAAATAACTTGCCCTAAGTTACATTTACATTAGTAATTGGAAACATCAGAGTTCAAGTTCAGGAGGTGTCTAAGGAAGTCTGGCCTTGAGATTGCCTTATCACCAATATTTACATGTAACTCAAAGACCACAATGCTATTACTCACAATAGAAGAAATCTCGTCACTCACTGAAAAATAGACAAAACCACAGTCACTGTGTTAAGTGAAATAAGACAGAAAGACAAATGTGACATGTTTTCGCCCGTATGAAAAGCTAAAATACTTAGTGTGAAGTAGGAAGGAAGAACAGCATATCTGAGGCTAGGAAAGGTTGAAAAGGGAGACAGAATTGGAGTAATTATTCTAAAAAACAAGTAGGAGGCACTAAACTCCAGTGTTCTACACACAGCCTCATGACTATAGTTTACAGTAGCCTATGATGTGTACTATGAAGAAATAGAAAAGGCGAGTTTGAAGACACTGTCTTAAATTACTTTTCTTTTTTTAACTTTTTTTAAAATTTATTTTTATTTATTTGCCTTGGTGTTTGCCTGGAACTGGGAACTGGAACTACAGACAGTTGCTAGCTGCCATGTGGGTGCTGGGAATTGAACTCAGGTCCTCCAGAAGAACAATCAGTGCTCTTAACCACTGAGCCATCTCTCCAGCCCCTTAAATTACTTCTCTATGGCTGTGACAAAACACCATGACCAAGGCAACTTATAATAGGAAGCATTTAACTGGGCTGCAGTTTCAGAGGGGTAGAGTCTGTGATGGTGAAGCAAAGGCGTGGAATCAGGAGCAGCTGAGAGTTCACATCTTGATCCACAAGTAGGAGGCAGAGAGACAGAGGCATGCTGGGAAAGGTTGTGAGTCTTTTGAAACTGCAAAGCCTGCCCTCTCAGGAGACATACCTTATCCAAAAGGGCCACACCTCTCAATCCTTCCCAAATGGTTCCATCAACTGGGGGCTAAATATTCAAATGTTTCACTCAGTTTTTTGGGGGGTTGGATAAGAAAAACAAGACATGAACCGTTATTCTGCAAATGAGAAGCAACACTATTCAATGTACTGGCTAATAATAGAAATTATACATGTGATCACACTAAAAATGCCCTCCCCAATACAGGGCCAGACATATATGCCCCACCTAACCCTTATCTCTCCAAATGGAAAACATCTGAATTTGCTAGGACATTTTTCTAATTATAGGAGACAAAATCTGGGTGTTGAAAGTGCGTTTAGGGCATCACCCTCAGGTTGGGCAGATTGGAAAGCCTGGAATAGGGGCTGAAAGCAAAGTGCTAAATGCCCAGTTGTCCATATCCAAAGTAAAGGCTGCTGGCACTTATGTCTTCTAGGGCTTGCCATCAAGGACTTTAGACTTGGACTTTTAAAGTAGCTACATTCAAAGTTCATAAGAGAACCCAGGCCACTAGCTTATTTTAGCAATAGACATTAACAAGCATTTACTGAACTCACTAATACTGACATTCTGAAGTAAAGGTGTCCATCGAGGCCAGACACCAAGAACAGGCTGAGAGAAGCTACAGCCTGACATGCTTCACTCATCTAGAGAGCAAAATTAGGGCAGCTGCAAAGTATAGGCTAGCTAGCATTCTTGATTCAAAATTCCCAAATCCTCCTGAATCTGAGACTTCTGAGCATTGACGTAAAAAATTCTATCATGAAACTCATTGATTCACAAAGAAGTTTTTTTTAAAAGCTATACAAAGTTACATTCAGCCTTTGTAAATAAGGTATACATAAAACACCAACTTTATGTTTAGAGTTGGGTCCTATCTCCAAAGTATCTCAGTATTTAGAAGCAGATATTACAAACATTTAAAAACCTGTTCTCTCAAATGCATCTCATTCCAGCATTTTTTGGGGGGAGGGGTCCTGATCTTGAGGCTGTTGGGGGTCTGGGTGAAAAACAACTGCAGGAAAAACCTGCCTTGTTTCACTCCTGCTTGGTCAAAGGGGTTTCAACTCCTTCCGGGACTAAGCCATGCTTCTCAGGCTTTTCGGGATCTAGGCTTTGAGGCTTTGGCCTACAGCCAATGGTGACATCACAAATGCTTTGCACAACGGAAACTCTTGTTTTTTTCTTTTCCCCCACATATTCTTTTTTTTAATATTTTTTTTTTATTTTTTATGTGAATTGGTGTTTTGCCTGCATGTGTAACTGTGCAAGGGTGTCAGATCTTGAAATTACAGACAGTTGTTAGCTTCCATGTGGATGCTGGGAATCGAACTCAGGTCTTCAGGAAGAACAGTCAGTGCTCTTAACCGCTGAACCATCTCTCCAGCCCTTCCCCACATATTCTATGAAGAAAGTTCCCTTTAAGATTCCATGGGTTTAGCCAGAAATGTTAGCAAAGGTCCTTGAATGCTTGACCTTTAACCCTAGTACCACCCTCTCTTCCCTCTGCCAGAAAGTCTACTCCAGGCTCAGCCAAGAAGCAAAACTGTGTTGTGGGAGATTAGGAAAGGGATCTGGACATTATTAACCATGTACAGAGAAAATCAGAAAAATAAATAGTATTTTTGGCTTGGAAGAGAATTAGGGGAGCTAGTGTTAAGGGAGATCAGAGACAAGTGAGAAGGAGCCAATCAGTTGACCTGCAGTGTCTGTGGATATCACAGATGGGCTCCTGAGAATGGGAGGGAATGACTCCACCCAAGAGTGGCTTAGGCCCAACTCTTACACTGTTCCTTCCGGCATGCTATATCACACTGCAGAAGAGAGTGCTGTTCTGTGGGGACAGACTCTCCACAGTAACTTTTAAAGATCTCTCTGTGATCATGTAGGCCACCATGCAGTTCTCTGCTTGAAAGGCTGAATGCTGGGATCTCTTCCAAACTTGTCACCAGTCTAAAGACATCCAAATGACTTCACTATGCTTTTATGCTTTGATTTGATCTAAAGATGAAACAATGAGTTTTTTTTTTTAAAAAAAATATCTAGTTTTACTTTATGTGAATTGGTGTTTTGTCCACATGTATAACTGTGTAAGGGTGTGAGATCTTGGAATTACAGACAGTTGTTAGCTGCCATGTGGATGCTGGGAATTGAACTCAAGTCCTTCAGAAGAACAGTCAGTGCTCTTAACCACTGAACCATCTCTCCAGCCCGAAACAATGAATTTTGAGCATTTCCCTGTTATTAGAAGCCTCAAGTCTAGGAAAAAAAATACAATAGCTTGGAAGGTGCAAAGAATATAATAACTTAGGTAGATAATTAGATTTTCTGTTTGTTTATTTCCCAGAAGTTCATAAGAGGAAATCTTGCATCTTTTTAACTTTTAGTAGAAAATAAATGCACTGAGGTGCTGTGGAGCTATGCTTTTGCACACTGTAAATATTTGTCACTATAAATGTTGGTTTAATAAAATGTGATTGTCCAGAAGCTAGGCAGACAGGAAGTAAGGTGGGGCAACTAGACAAGGAGGATTCTGGGAAGAGGAAGAGTAGAGAGTTACCTGCCAGACTCAAGAAGGAAGATGATAATGCTGTGCTGAGCAAAGATACAAAGCCAAGTGTGTAAATATTTAAGAATCATGGGTTGGTTTAAGAGTTAGCAAGCAATAAGACTGAGCCATAGGTCAAACAGTTTATATTTAATATAAGCCATTGTGTGATTATTTGGGACTAAATGGCTATGGAGCCAGCTGGGTGGGACAGAGAAACTTCTGACTACACTGAGGAACTGTTTTTGTTTTGTTTTGTATTTTTGATCCCATGGTAGCAGTTTCAAATATGAAGGCTGTTTTTGAAAACTGTTCAGTATAAACACAGAGTCTTCAGCACAATCAGACTTGAGCACCACGTGGTGTGGTGTTGACTTAAACAGGCTAGACAACTAGAGAGCAGTGTGCTGTCCCTGCAGTTATATCATTGTTTTGATCCACTGCATGCAAACAACTAGCTCAAATTATTTTCCTGATAAAAGAATCACAAGTCATTTAGCTTTGCCTTCCCAGGCCTCCCGAGGCCCTAGAGCACACGACTGTGAGTGCAACAATCCAATGTCACATTTATGGTCTGTGGACAGCAGAGCTATGGAGCAACTGTGGGCTGGGCTGCAGTGGAAAAGGGAGTGTGGTGGAGGGGAGCTTACAAACACACTGTTAATGCTCCTACATCTCAGCTCATCACATACCTAGGAACTGAATCTACACTGAGACAGAGACTAAGATGCCTTACACATAGAAGATAAGATATTAAACAGATGAATGTGCATATTTACACATGTATACCCTCCATCTGTTAATAGTTAATAGTTAATGTTAAAGGTTAATAGTTGATGTTGATTTATTGCCCTATATAATATGGTCCAAAGGCAGACAGTTATAATTAGTTTCATTTATTTTCAATGTGATCATCAAGAACATGGAGGAAATTATGAATCCTAATGTCAAATAGGTAGATGAGAAATTAACATAATCAAAAGAGTGTCCACATTGATGACCTTCTCACTCTGATTTTGGTCTTTATCTCAGTGATCTTAAATATCTTATTACTGGTTTGGTTGGATGACATGCCTAAAACAAGACCCTGGCAGCACCACAGAAACTGACAGCTAAATAGGTGATAAGGCCTTCAGGGTTGGTCACAGACAATCATCAACTCAGTGAAGCACAGCTGAGGCTGCCTGAGTCTAGTCTGAACTCAACCTGAATCCTTGGAAATCTGTTATGATAAATTGTATACTTAATAAAAACAGCCTAGAATATTAGAGAACAGAATCACCCACATCCCTCCAATGGCAGAAACGAACCATAAACTTGGAACCATATGTTTCCAAGAAAATATTAGAAGTATTTATGACAGTCACCAACCATCAAGGTTGTACAGAAACAAGATACAACATCTGCTGATCTTTCAAAGACACCCACAGCATTACTCTTAAAATGGCTAACAGATAAGCCTGTATGGGTTTATCGATGGCTTTTAACAAAAGAGAAATTGCAGGCCTTTAAACAGCTGGTACAGGAGTAGATAAATGCTCAGCATATTGAGGAATTGACCAGCCCTTGGAATTCTCCTGCATTTTTTATAAAAGAAATCTGAAAACTGGAGAATGGCAACAGATCTAAGAGTGGTAAACAAGGTGATTCAGCCAATGGGCTCTCTACAGTCTAGAATTCTCTTGCCTTCTCTGTTACCTAAAGAATTACCTATATAGTTATTGACTTAAAAGACTGGTTTTTGTTTGTTTGTTTTTACTATATCTCTACAAGAACAGGACAAGGGAAAATTTTGCCTTCACAGTCCCCACTTATTCTCAGCCTGTAAAGAGATATCAATGGAGGGTTCTCCCACAGGGAATGCTAAATAGCCCTACTCTGTGCTAATGTTTTATATAACAGCCATTAGAAGCAATATATAAACAATTCCCACAATCTATTATTTACAATTACAATATAAATACATTAGAAAGAATTTTTGAAGTGAAAAGAATTTTGCCTGCCTGGGGTTTACAAATTGCTCCTGAAAAATAAAAAGAGAAGATTCCATTAACTATTTAGGATATAAAATAGGTCATGAAAAAAATAGACTCCAAAAGGTACAAATCAGGAGAGATAGATTACAGACGCTTAAAGATTTCCAAAGATTGCTAGGAAATATTTTCAATTTACAGACCACTATTGGAATAAAAAATCATGAACCAGATAATTTTTTCAAAACCTTAGATGGTGACAAGAACTTAAATAGTCCAAAAGAATTGCCATCTGACAAACAAGAAAAAAACAAAGCATGCCCAAGCTGCAAACCACAACCACTGAACAGCTTGGAATCAGAAACACCCTGGACTGACTCTTCGGATCCCACTCCACCTAGAGGAACACCTGACTCACTCTTGAGGGAGGGGGGACAAAACTGGATTTGCCAGGAGTGGAGACTGAACTAAGCATTATTGGATCAGTAGGGCCATGGGACTGTCTGCCCAGGGAGGGGATGGGGAGTTGTAGAGAAGAAAAAATGACCTGATATGGTAGGAGGGGGAAGGGACCTTAAATCAGGATATACAGGGATAGAAAAAAAAATTCAGAGGGAAAACTGAACGCAAAGTAATTTTATGTGTAGCAAATTATTTGCATTATCACCCTTGATAAGTCATGCTTATGATTTTTATTTCCTTTATAGTTATTGTTAACTTACCAGCATTTTAAATTCAATTTACTGTTTTTCTTGATAAATACAAAATAAATAAAGAAAAAAAATTAAAAAAAAGAATTGTCATCTGAAGCTGAGAAAGAATTGGCTTTGGTGAAAAAGAAATTACAGGATGCACACGTGGATCGTGTGAATACAGACCTTAACTGTATTATGGTTATTTTACCCTCTACACATTTTCCTATGGACATTTTAATGAAAGGGGAAAATATTATATTAGAGTAGATATTTCTACCACAGAAACTGAGTAAGAAATTAGAGACATATGTGAAAAAGATTTCTTAACTGATTTTTAAAGGAAAATTAAGACTGTCAATTGACAGGAATGGATCTAGCAGAAATTGTTGTGCTTTTAACTAATGAAGAAACTGACCAATTATGGGCAAAAAGTGAGCCTTGGAAAAGAGCTTGTAGTAATTTTTTGGGAGGGATTAACAACAAGTATCTCAAAGCAAAAGAATTCAATTTATAAATGGAACCAACTGGATTCTTTCTCATGTTGTATGGGATACTCCATTTTCTGGACCCTCTACATTGTATAGTGATGTAAACAAATCAGAAAAGGCAGGTTACAAATCAGAAAATGTATCAAAGCCCATATAATTCTGTTAAAAAGTCAGAATTATATGCTATCAAGATGGTGTTAATGGATTTTACAGAGTCTCTTAACATAGTCACTGACTCGAAGTATGTAGAAAGAGTTGTTTTACACATTGAAAATGCTGACTTTATTCTGGATGAGTCAGAACTAACTTCATTATTTATTCTGTTACAAGAAATAATCAGAAATAGAAACCATCCCTTCTATACAACACACATCCGATCCCACATGAATCTGCCAGGCTCTCTAGCACAAGGTAATGATGAAATTGATAAATTATTAATAGAAAATGCATTAGAGGGCTCAGAATTTCATAAAACATCACATCAATAGCAAAGGTTTTTAAAAATATTTCTCCACCACTGGCAACAAGCCAAAGAAATTGTAAAAGGATGTCCCACCTGTTCCTTCTATAACCAAACTCCATTATTGGCATGAGTAATCCTAAAGGTATACTTAGAAATGAAATTTGGCAGATAAATGTGTTTCATTTTACAGAATTTGGAAAATTAAAATATGCACATCATACAAGAGATATATTTTCAGAATTTCAATGGGCAAGTGCTTTGAGCTTAGAAAAGGCTGTTTCTGTAATCACACATTTGATACAAGTTATGGTCAGCATGGAATACCTGTACAAATTAAGACTGACAATGCTCCAGCATATGTCTCTCATAAAATAAAAGATTTTGCTTATTACAATATAACACAAATTACAGGTATACCACACAATCTCACCTGGCAAGCAGTCATAAAAGGATCAAATCAAACTCTAAAGGAGATGCTAAATAAACAGAAAGGAGTAAAAAAGACCCCAGAAATAAATTACATAGTGCCTTATTAACTTTGAATTTTCTTAATACTAATGAGAAAGAAACAATAACTGTGGAAATACACTGGACTATAGGAAAAAACTACTGAGCTGAATCAGCCTGTGTACTTCAAAGATGTGTTGACTTCAGAATGGAAACCAGAGGTTTTGCTTTTGTTTCTGTAGGTGAATAAAAGCTATGAATACTATCAAAATTAATAAAGACTTGATTTAAACTGGAGAAACGTCTTGATAAAGAGAAATAATGGCTCATCCACCCATGTGACAATTCTTTAAATTGTAAGAAGAACAAAAGTGTTGGGGTAGGGTTCTGTTTTTGTCTTTACAGAAAACTAGAAATATCCATCTTCAAAAACTGAAAAGACCTTGGATATCTAGAGTCTAAAGCAGAAGGAAAAGATATTCAGAAAAAATTTACAAGCAAAGGAATATCGTAGCTATTGGTACTAAAATAAGCAGGTCTCTTTTCAGTTTTTTGCAGTGAACCACAACAATGCCTAATTGTAACCTTTGAAATAGCCAAAAAGATGGGGCCTCACAACAATAATTTCACATGGACTATGCCAAAGCCACAAGGCTGATAAACACCAACCAAGGATCAGATTTGAACTATAAACTACTCAGAACAATTTCTAGGTGGCTAGCTGAGATGAACTAGCCTCACAGACTACCCTAGCCAGGACTCGAGACTGGACCTGCAATTTCCTGTTATGCAGAGACTGGACAACAAATGATACAGCTACTTATTTCAGGACTTGACAATTAAATTTTTTTTCTTTTCAGGATCCTCTAAAGATGCTATTGCTTCCAGACAGCAGAAAGTACATTTAAGAACACAATGCCTATATTCCTAAGAGGTGGGGTGGGTGTTTTTTGGTCTTTCAATGGGTTATGGATGATTGTCATTGTTTAGGGTAATTGATTTACAAATTGTTATTGGTTGTGGTTAGGAAAAAAGCTGAGCAAGGGAGATTAGATTCAGGGTTTGAGAAAAAAGAGATACAGATAGGATATAGGGCAGATTATTGAATCTACTTTTAAAAAGCAATTACTAGTTTTAAATTACATTGGACTGAAATTTTTTGTATATTGCATAAAAATTTTGTATACTGATATAAAGTTAAAATTAATTTTGTTACTGTACATATATTTCTATGCTGTTCACGGTATTATACCTATACAGTTAATTTAGCAGTGTAATACAAATTTCTAGTCCTTAAAAGTTTTTATTACCGGGGGCTGGAGAGATGGCTCAGTGGTTGAGAGCACCATCTGCTCTTCCAGAGGACCCGGGTTCGATTCCCAGCACCCACATGGCAGCTAACAACTGTCTGTAGTTCCAGTTCCAGGCAAACACCAAGGCAAATAAATAAATAAATAAATAAATAAATAAAAAAGTTTTTATTACCAACTAATTAGGATATAAAGAAATGCAAGTTAAACATTACAAACTTATAGTCATATTAGATATGTTTTCAAGGTCAAACAGATATATTTTAGATAGATCTTCTTCAAACACTTCAGAGATCTACAGAATATGGCATTTAATAAATTGTAATAACATAGACATTAGCTGACAGACAACACAGGACTGTGATATCCGAGCAGAAAGATACAGAGTGAACCCTGGAGAGTTCCAGCCAGCTTCCCGGGGGGAAGATCCAGGAGCAGTGAAGGGGAACAAGTGTGTAGAGAGCTCCCTGGGTGAAAAGACGAGAGACCTGGGGGTGAAATGGCTGAGCTACCTGCAGGGAGGGGAGCGAAGGGAGGAGTGAGGATGAGAGGGAAGAGGAGGGATGCTCTGGATGCTCTTCTGCACACACACCTCCCTGGGATAGATGTCTGGCTTAGCTCTGATGGAAGTGTAGACACATCTGAGAACTTCAGATCACCTCAAAGGAGTACAGGAAACAGCTTCCTGTTTGCACAGGACAGGAGTCATTTATAGTCAGGTATTTTAGCTGCATTTCAAAATGCATTAAAGGAATGGAACAAAATTCATCAATGGGAATGTCAAATTCACAATGACTAGTATGCAGTGAAAATGACGAAGCAGACCAAGAAGCTAGATGGAGACTCTCCAGATTCCAGCAGGACTGGGAGCACTTGCAGACAAGGCATTAATGCAGCATTAGTAACTGTACCCCACATGCTCATGAAGGAGAAGACACATGAGCATGAGGTTAAGGTCAAGGGGAATGTAGGAAACCCCATGTCTGGTTTCCAGTGACTAGAAAGACAATACCTGAGACCAAAGTAGACTGGACAAGAATAAGGACAGATTTGAAGACCCAGCACCAGGAATGACGACCTACAATGTAAGACAGACAGACCAAAGAGAGCAAGCTGCTCCCACTGGCCTCAGCAAGCCATCTAATGTTCTTGAGATCAGAGTTCAGAAGGAGAGACACCTGGGAAGGAAACAGAAACAGTAAAGTCCCAACTCAATGAAAGCCATGAATTCAGATCCAAGCAGCCCAGCTAAGCAGAGTCCATAGAAAGAAAATGACTCCAGTGAACAAGTGAGTGGTCAAACCACGAAGCTGATGACATGTAAATCCTGAAAAAACTCAGGCAAAAAGAACACATTAGAAGCAGATATAGGATCCGGGGACTTTTCATACATTATGGCAGCTGTCAGTGGATAGGCATCTTTAAAGAAACTGAAGAAGAGGGGCTGGAGAGATGGCTCAGAGGTTAAGAGCACTGACTGTTCTTCCAGAGGTCTGAGTTCAATTCCCAGCAGAACCACATGGTGGCTCACAACCATCTATGATGAGGTCTGGTGCCCTCTTCTGTACACTGTATACATAATAAATAGATAAATCTTAAAAAAAAAAAAAGAAAAAAGAAACTGAAGAAGAAAACAAAAACAAATAAACACTCAGCTTCAAATTCTATACCCAGGAAATAGCTCCTGGACAAAACTAAGTTTTTCAGACAGATAAATATTGAACAAATGAACTCTAGAATAATTGTTGAAAATGTTAAAGGCTGGACTCGGTGGCATATGCCTTTAATCCCAGCACTTAGGCCTCTGTGAGTTCAAGGCTATCCAGAGTTACAGAGTGAGACCTGTCCCCAAACAAACAAAACTACATGGAAAGGAAGTGAGATCATAGGAGCACACAATGGAATGCCATTTGAAGTCAGCAAGAGAGAATCATTAGGAAACTCCCTAATATTTGAGAAAGAATAAGTTTTAAAATAATCCATGAGTCAAGAAATAAATCACGGAGGATGTTAGTAAATACTTTGAGTGTAATGTAATAAAAAAAAAAAAGCATTCCACCCAAAATCCATGAGAGAGACAGATAAGTGGTAAAGGGTTTTATAACCTTAAATTACCCAATCTATAAAAGAAAGTCCTCGAATTTTAATCTCAGCTTTTATCTTAAGAAGAAAAGAGCAAATGAGAGCAAAAGCATAAGGAGTCAGAAAGGGAGGGGGTAAAACAAACAGCAAAGAAGTGGCAGGAAAGTGAAAGCTGCTTCTTTGAAACCAACAGTACAACTGAAACTTTTAGTTAGAGTGATGGGAAGGGGAAATCCTGAGATGACAGAAATCTCACAGCCGTTAAAAGGACAACTGGGTGACACTGGATTACTTCATGCCAAAACATTACATAGCTTGAGTGGAAACACACAAACCATCAGGGTTCACATAAGAAACAGACAAGCTGAATAGTTCTAACTCCCCAGTCTCTCTCTTTTTTATTCTTTTTATTTTTGTTACAGAATATCTGAGATTATAAGTATGTGCTACTATGCTGGCTACACTGTATTTATTAAAAATCATTTGTGTGGTGGGGCACAAATATCAGCACATGGGAGGCAGAGTCAGGCAGATCTCTAAGTTAGAGGCCAGCCTGGTCTACAGAGGCGTTCAGGACAGCCAGGGATACAGAGAAACCCTGTCTCAAAAGAAATTTTTTTAAACTGGTTTGACAGGTGTCAAAGACAAGATGACTTTACTTGTGAATTCCTCTATTTATCCAGGGAAGACACAATGTCAATATCATATGAAAATTATCTACTCATTCTGTGATGCCCAACCCTCCCTCTCAGAAACCAAAACCACAGAGAATATCTTTGAAAGTATTAAAGATGAAGGATCCTTAACAAGGAGTTCAAGTACAGACAAAACTGCAGATGACACAGAGGCGGGGGACAGGAAGTTCACAGACACTGTCACATTGCCTGTCCTCTAGGACAAGGACCCTGTGCTGGGCAGCATGGGCTCCTGGGCCAACTTCCTCAGGTCTAAGTCTCACTGTGCACCAGCTCCCGAGTTTAGCCTAGTTACTTACTGTTAGTGTGTCTCAATCTTCCCATCTATGCGTGGAGACAATAACAGCACAGCCTTTACATGCTGCCACGAAGGTTAAAGGGGTGCACACACACACACACACACACACACACACACACACAAAGGAGGGTATGGGGAGATAAGTGAGTAGTGTACTTGCCACGCAACCATGAGGACCTGGGGTTGATCCCCAGAACCCAAATATCCAAGTCATGGCATGTGCTTGTAATCATATGGCTGGGGCTCACTGACTGGTCAGACAGGTGAGCCCCAGAGTCCAGGAAAGACCCTGCTTCCAAAAACAAGATGGATACCTCTTGAAGAATGACACCTGAGGTTGGCTTCTGGTCTTCATATTTGTATGTGCAACTATGAACAAACAAACACTACTCACCACACCCACACCCACCATAGCACCATACATATACATCCCCCACACCATCCTCCATACAAACACACACCAACTACACACACACATCCTCCACACCACCCACCACACACACACCACAAACACATCTCACCACACATACAGACATCCCCCACAGCATCTACCACACACATTCTATAAACATACACAACCATACAAATACCCCCCACAAACACATACCACCCATCATACCCCACACCACCCATCACACACACACAGCACAAACACACCACATCACACCACATATACATCCCCTGCACTCCTATCACACACATACATTATAAACACACACACACAATCCTCCCAAGTCACCCATCACACACATACCACAAACACACCACACCACATACACACACACACACACTCACACCATCTACCACACACATCTCCCACACCATCCACACCACAAACACAACATAACACATACACACTGAGTAAAGTAAAAACAAGGCCAATGCTTGTCCAGAGCCTAGCATGTAGAGAGCACTATATATACATATATGTCTGGTGAAACTATCCATGAGCCCAGCTGGTGGCTGTCTTCATATATTTGCCCTCAAGGGAATGATGAAGTGACAAGCCTCATTTCGATAGTCCCAGTTCCTGCCATAACAAATTACTACAAATTTAGTGGTTTGAAATAACAAAATGCAACTCCTCAAAGTTCTGGAAGCCAAAAGTACAGTATTAGCTTCATTGAACTGAAATCAAAGCAGCCAGCAAGGCCATAGCACCTCTGGGAAGACCGGGACCTAGGGAGGTTGTTCCCGAGTCTGGGACCGTCCACCTTCCAGCACGCCTTAGTCTCCCAGCCTTATCTCTCCAATCTTTGTCCCTAAACCCAGGCTGCCTCCTCCTATCTGATCCTCCCTCTTACAGGATGTTTGTGATTGGACATTTCAAGACAATCTCCCTGGGTCAAGATCTTTATCTTAATCACAGCATCAAAGAGCCTTTTCCTTTTGAGGCAACATTTGCAGGTTCCAGAGATTTGGACTCTAGATATAAGGAGTCATTGTACAGCCTGCATCCATAAGGATAAATTATGGTATGTGGCAATTACAACATACCATTTATTTGTAAAGCATATCTGGCTCTTTGTACAATAAACTTATTAGTGTCCAGAAACCATATTCCAGTCATATTCACCTGAAGTTTAGTACCAGACCACAGCTCAATCTCCCCATGTACTGAAGCAAGTAATCATGTTAATACTCAGACTAAAATCTATACATTTATGATACTCATCACAAACTTAGTAGGCGATTCCTGAAAACACAGTGGGCCTTCCTGTGATGCAAATAAAAGAAATTATTATATATAGTTATTATTATTACTGTTACAAGACTGTGTGTGTGCAGACTCATTCATGCACATATGTGGAAGTCAGAGACATTTTTGTGGAGTCAGTGTGCAGCTTCTGTCTTTACATGGCTTTCAGGGATTGAATTCTGCTCCTCAGGCATTTACAGCAAGGTTTATCCTCACAGAGTTATCTCTCTGGCCCTAAAACAGCTCTCTTTCTAAGACCACCAATCAAAGTCAAGCAAACTGGGAGAAAGCATCTTTAAGGGTGGCAGTTTGCCTGGCTTCCCTTGTAGAATTGTTGAGAGCATGAAATAAGAACTCACCTAATTACCAATGCAGATTCTCAATTGCAGTCATCAGTATATAATAAAGGCCATTTCACACACAGCCCATCTTATAATAAAGTAGAAATACCATCTCACCTTTGATTTTTTTTTTTTTTATGTAGAAACAGAGAAGTTACTCCTTTGGGGACAGTGGTGTCATAGGCAAGGCAGTGCAGAAAAAACATAGAAAGAGCCACACATCTACAGTTCTGAGATGCATGTCCTTGAGAAGCAGGAAAGAAGGAATTAAGACAGGTCTTCCTAAGTAATGAGGATGCCAGAGTCCCAGAGGGTCTCACGTCTATCTCGGGAAGCTGGCAGTACTGGAGGCTCAGAAGAAGCAAGAAACAGTACAATTTCAAGGCAGCCAAGAGACTCATTCTCTTACAAACATACCGAATGACCATGAAGTAGGGTTGGGGAGGTATGGCTAAACTCAAGGCAGCTCCTGGCTAGGTGGATAGGACCTCATAACTTCAGGCCATGGTGCTGGCCCTGGGTGCAGCTAGTGGCTGGGTTCATATCGCTGACCAAACACCATGACCAAAAAGCAAGTTGGGGAGAAGCAAAGGGTTTATTTGGCTTACACTTCTGTTGTGGGATATTGGCTTAAGGTGTGTTCCATTTGTTTATGCTGTAGAATACTTGCCATAGAGGCAAAGATGTGTTGCATTCTTTTATGTTGCACTTGTTTAACTCTGTAAAGTTGGGTTACTTTACCTGTCTAAAACACCTGATTGGTCTAATAAAGAGCTGAATAGCCAACAGCTAGGCAGGAGAGAGAAATAGGCAGAGCTGGAATTTGAAGAAAATAAATAGGAGGAGAAAACTAGGGAGGAGGGGAGGGTGCCAGGGGCCAGCCACCCAGCCAGTCATGGAGTAGGAAAGAAAGACAAATAGAGTAAAGAAAGGTAAAAAGCCCAGAGGCAAAATGTAGCTAAAGGATGACAGGATAATTTAAGTTAGAAAAGCTACTAGAAACAAGCCAAGCTAAGGCTGGGCATGCATAAATAAGAATAAGTCTCCATGTATTTAATTGGGAAGAGGGTGGCAGGCCCCCCAAAGTAAAATACAACAACAACCAAAAACAAACCAAGGGGGCTGGAGAGATGGCTCAGCGGTTAAGAGCACCATCTGCTCTTCCAGAGGACCCGGGTTCGATTCCCAGCACCCACATGGCAGCTAACAACTGTCTGTAGTTCCAGTTCAAGGCAAATAAATAAATAAAGTTTTAAAAAAAAAAAAAAAAAAAAAAAAAACAAACCAAAACAAAAACCTATATACATCAGCATCACTGTTCATCACCGAAAGAAGTCAGGACAGGAACTCAAACAGGGCAGGATCCAGGCAGGAGCTGATACAGAGGCCATGGAGGGGTTCTGTTCACTGGCTTGCTTCACATGGCTTGCTCAGTTCACTTTCTTATAGAACCCAGGACCAACAGCCCAGGGATAGGGCTGGGCCGGGCCCTCCTCTTTTTATCACTAATTGAGAAAATGTCTTACAGCTGGATCTCATGCGGACACTTCCTCAGCTGAGGCTCCTTCCTCTCTGATGACTCCAGCTTGCGTCAGGTTGACATAAAACCAGCCTGTCCAGCCAGCCTCCAGCCAGGGCCTGCCATGCCTCCCTAACTAGGACTGAATACAGCCACTCTCAGACAATAGGTTGATTCTGATTTTCAACCTGATTGGATTAAGAACACCTAGCTGTGTTCAAGTATGAGATTATCAGAAAAATATTTTAAAAAGAACAAGAATGATTCATGAAAATGGTTTGATTCTAAGCATTTTCTATAAGAGAAAACTAATCGTTGCCAGCAAGGCTGTGAAAAATTAAACCCTTGCTGCAAAATTTAATAAAAGCCTAATTGCTTTTTTCTTCTTGGGGGGTGGGAGCACATTGCCACAGAGGAAGTTGTAATGAACAAGTTTATATTTGCATTATTTCTAAGTAATAGAGTCAGGACATGGATGATACAAAAAAGAAATCTACTACCCAAACACTTTGAAGTTATTAATAGAAAAATGAAAGATACAACATCTGTCTAGCAGAGATATCGATGACCTTGACAAATATGGAAATATGTTGGGCCAAATTCATAGGCATTTATATTTATCCTGGATATATGCAGGCCACAGGGTACACAAAAAGTATATGCCATGTTTATATACTTTATCTTTTGTAAATAACTTCTATTTTATTTTTTTAATTTATTGATTGATTGGTTTTTGGAGACAGCGTTTTGTTGTGTAGCCTTGGCTGTTCTGAAACTTACTCTGTTGACGGGGCTGGCTTTGAACTCACAGAGATTCACCTGCCTCTGCTTCCTGAGTGCTGGGATTAAGTAACTTCTATTTGAAAAGTCTTCCCTTTTACATGAATTACCCTTTATTTCCCTTTTGCTTACTGAGACAGAAGAGCATCAGTGTTCATATAGAATGAGAATCCCTGGAGTCCAGACTCATTACTGCAGCCCCAAGGAAGGCTCTATACCTTTGCACATTTCAGCCTCCCCATTTCAAGGAGGATTAAATGGGAGGCCACAGCGAACAGCACAAGGTAGGTTTTACACAGCTCCCACTAGGCAGCAAATGCCTTAGGCCATTTCATTAATTCCTTTAGTTAATTCTGTGAGGCACAGACTATGAAGATTCCCATCAAACACAAGAAGACCGTGGCACATAGTGGGACTCGTGGAAGAATGAGGGGTCACAGCTGAGTGGCAGAGTCGAGGCTGGAACCTAATCCTTCCTATTGGCCTCCAGCACCAGCTCCACACAGGCCCATGGCAGCCACTCCAGAGCCTCCAATATGTTAAAGCACAACAGGACTTAAAAATTATATTTCTTTCAATCAAAGCATAATAGGGGCGAGAAATAGGGGCTCTTGTGATCTCAGCCACAATGGAGACACATGTGTCCTTCCCTGGTCCCTTATTTGCAGCGAAGATGACCCGACTCTATCCCTAGGCAAAAATTTACCTCAGGACTCTGCTTTATGAGTCAGTGAGGGGATTTTACTCAGGCTAGAATCAAAACAGGAGATAAACTGGTCACATTTTTTCACTTACTTTCTTTTACATTTATTTTATGTATTTAATATGTGTGTATGTGTGTGTGTATGTGTGTGCTTGTGTATGCGTATGTGTGTGTGTGTGTGCGTGTGTGTGCGCGTGTGTGTGTGTGTGTGTGTGTGTGTGTGTGTGTGTGTGTGTGTACATATGTAGAGCTGCACAGGCCATGGAGCACATGGAGTCAGAGGGCAGTTTGCAGGAGCCAGCTCTCTCCGTCCACCTCACAGGGTTCAGACACCGGTGCTGAGCGCCTTTACCTGTCCTGCTCAGTCATCCTCCTGGCCCATTTCCCCCTCTATTCCTTGAAGACAGGCTCTCACTATGTATTCCAGACTGGCCTGAACTCAGCATCTTCCTGCCTCAGAATTACAAGTGTTGAAATCACAGGCATGCACCATGATGCCCACCGTTACACCATTTCTACAAAATCATCAAAACATCTTAAAATGCTCAGGTCTCCTTATGCTTAAAAAAGTAATTTAGGGTCAAATTAGGAAAACATCTAGGTGTAAACCAGAGTCTTCAAACTCTTGCCGGGCTTTGCCTCCATCTTCTCATCCATGCAATGGACTGTTTGAAAAGGTGTCGAATAAACAATTGTTAAATAAACAACTCTGTTTTGTAAATGGGTTCACAGAAACTTTTCACTTTCAGATATTTACCCAAAGGACTGTGACAGTCATCATTTGTCCTGGAGAACTGCCCTGCCCTGCCCTGCCCTGGAGAGCTTGCTCCTCAAGCCCCTGGAAAAGCCTCAGCCTCACTGATGGTACTTGTGGTTTCTACCTGTCCTTTCCCAGGAGAAAGGATAGAAATATCAGACCACAGAGCTTCATCTGTCCTGGGTACATCATTGTGACACTCATACTTCTGTCCCGGGTCAGGGAAATCCCCCGTGACACTAGGAATAAATGAAATAAGATAGGATGTCACAGCACAGTAAGGACTCTGGGCTACCCGAGCATCTACCCAAAATAAAGGCTACAGAAAAGAAAGGAAGGAAGGAAAGGAGGAAGGAAGGAAGAAGGAAGGGAAGAAGAAAGAGAAGAAGGAAGGGAGAAAGGAAGAAAGGGAGGGAAGGAAGGAAGAAAGAAGGAAAGGAAGGAAGAAGGAGGCCTCCTGCTAATGCTTTTGGCCAGAACTGGTTACATCATCTATGAGGCCTCTTGTTAAAAAGATTTCAAGGGCTGGAGAGATGGCTTAGTAGGCAAGCCTGATTGCTGTGCTAGAATGAAGACCATAGTTCAAATCCCTACACCACACATAAAGCTGGATCTGTTACATGACTGTACTCCCAGCACTCCGAACCATGGGATACGGAGACAGGAGGATGCCCAGAAGCTCATGTGTCAGCTATTCAGACACAGACAAGGCAGAAGGCAAAAACCAGAGACTACCCTTTGACTCCTATACATATGCCCTGGTGTGAGCATGCCCTGTCCCAACAGTCAGGCTCACAAGCCAGCAGCCACCACACACTAACTATAGGGCCCTCTGAGCTCAAGATGTAGAGCCCGTCCTGTTTCCAAAAACAGTACAGCATAGTCATGTAGAAGAGCCTGAGTCACATCTGGCTATCCCTGAGTCACAGACCCTATTCCTGACACTCACTTGCTAAGCAACGCTAACACAATTTCTTCTAGTATTTGTGAAGAATTTAATGGGATAAAGAACAGAATGCCCAGTACACAGCAAGCACTCTGGGAACTCTATGGTTATTGCTTGAAACAATGTGCAGATAACAATTTTTAAAGTTCAAGAAGCGAATTGCTGGGATGGAGAAGCTGACTCAGCTGGTCACACGCTCGCCCAATACACAGGAACCCTGAGTTCCATTTACAGAAGCCATGAGGTTTTTGTTTGCTTATATTTTTGTTTTGTTTTGAAGACACCAGCAACTGTGCTCTTGTAATCCCAGTGCTGGGGAGGTGGAGAGAAGAGACTTTGTCTCAACAACAAACAATAACAATAAGCATCTGAAGAATGACGATGGAGGCCACCCTCTAGCGCTTACACACAGAGAAATGAGCTATCACTGAAAGGTATAAAAAATACAGTATTTTAAAACAAAATCATAAAGCAGGCTTCGTCTTTTGTCAGACTGATGGCTTTTCTTTCTTGTCTTCAGAGGCAAACAAGCGAGGGTAATCTATGCACTGTTGCCATCTCTAATCTGTACCTCATGCTATGCACCTCTTTTATCAGACTCCTGAGTGTTCCCATGCCCCATTCTACAACTAAACTGGTGTTATAATTTAAAAAGTTATAAGTGGTCTCCTACTTATTAGATAAAATGCAAATTCCTCACAAGTTCTGTGCAGTTTCACATTGTGAGCTAATTTCTCTATCTCAAACCCTCCCTTTTTCTTTTGACCTCTATGATACTACATATCTGCGCCAGCTGCATGTCTGTTTGGCCATGTGTCCATCAGAAACACCACACATGATGGTGGGTAGGATGCCTGTTTCTCATAAACAAGCTGAACAATGCTTTTGCTTCTTAGATATTACTTGTTCTCTGCTACTAGGGGTTCCAGCTCCTCTTCCTGGCTCCAAAAAGGAGCAATCTCTGGGCTCCATCTCAGGTCTCTACACTGGTATTTTGTTGTTGTTACCTCGGGTGAACTGACCTCTCTTTGGAACATCAGTCACCTTACTCTCAGGCACAGGGTTGTGGTTCCTCCCCCCCAGAAGTTCTGGTATTGCACTTTCTCTTCTCCCCGAAACCAGTTTTCCATGTGGTCTGCCTCATTCTAGCCAACTCTCCACCTGGGGTCAAGACTGTATTCAAACCTTTCTACCTTTGTCTTTTATATCCAATCACAGTCCTGTTCATTACTGATTGGACTCACCTCTTATTTTCAGCATGTCACCTCAATTCCTTACCTTGTCTCAGCCACATCAGTTAAATAGCTTGCTGACTGAGGTGTTCATTTTCTCCCTACAAAACTCCAGTCTTCACCCTACCATTGAGAATCTTCTCAAATATGACTTTCACGATACCACACTCACCTAACCCCAAATCTTCTGCTTCCCAACTGGAGAATGAAACCTCAACTCCTCAGACTGCCGCTCCATGCCTCCAACCAGCTCTTCTGTAGTCTGTCTGCTTGAACTTGAGCCTGCTGGACTGGTTAGCCCTGTCAGCTGACCCATGGAACTCTCAAAATATTCTGGCTTCACATTTTATGAGCACTGTGTTTTCTGACTGGGAATCCCTCCCATCTTCCTTCCTGAAGAATCCATCATGGCTCTGAGTTCATTTTGTTCATTTCTTGGTTAACTTGTGTGTGTGTGAGAGGGGTGGGGTGGGACAGCACATGCTGACGTGGAGGACAGCTGGAGGGAGCTGGTTCTCAGCCTCTATCTCGGTGAGGCAGGGACTCTTATTTCTGCTAAAGTGCAGTACTTGAGGCTGGCCTAAGGACTGTCCAGCTCGTTCTCCAATTCCACCTCCAACTTCCTGGGACAGGAAAAGAGAGGATTACAAACAAGAGGTTTTGTACCCTTTTTTTTGAGACAAGTTCTCACTGTGTAGTCCAGGCTGTCCTCACACTCACAGAGATCGGCCTGCCTCTGCCTCCCCGGTGCTGGGATTAAGGGTGTGTGTCACTATGGCTATGGGATTATGGTTTACATCGAGCAGTAAGAGAGCCCCAAGGCTCAGTCAGGCTTGCAAGGCAAGAGCTTTGACCCACTAAGCAATCCCTCTTGATGAACACCATCCTTTGATTTGCATTTTGAGGGAGTCCTGCAGTCCAAGCTGGCTTCAAAGTCACTTTGTATCTGAGGATGACCTTGAGTTCCTAATCCTCCTTCCTCTCTACCTACCTCCCTCATGCTGGGATTACAGGCGTGTGCCAGCTCACCTGGCTCTCCCACAGCCACAACAATCCTTCCTTGAGAATCACAGTGCCGGATGATGTTTTCCTTTCTTAATCAGTGTAATTAATACTTTACAGCTCAAAGCTGTGCCAAATTGCCATTTTACATTTGGGATCCATTTGCTACACCACACATACACACACACACACACACCATCCCTCCACCCCATCCCACCACATACACACAGCACACATACCACACACACACATCACACCACACACACACACCACCCCCCCCCCCCACCCCACCCCACACACACACACCACACATACCACACACACACACCACACACACACACACCATCCCCCACACCCCACTTCACCACATACACACACACCATCACCCCCACTCCACACCACCACATACACACACACACCACACCACACACACACACACCTTCCCACAACCCACTCCACCACACACACACACACACACACACACACACACACACACTGGCATTATTACAAATGAAACCAAAGTCAAGGACTTTATCCCAAGCCACATGGCTAGTAACAGTAGAAACAGGATCCGGAGCCTTCTAAGCTGTGACTACCCCAACCCATGCCACCTCCCTCATTTCCTGTTTCCTCTAAAGCACGAATGCTGCACAGTGTTTGCTCACAAGTAGGTGTTCAATGACTATGCTGACAGAAAAGGTTGCTGGAGGCTACGTCATGTTCACAGCACAGACAGAATTGTCTGCTTGGCCAGAGCACATCCCAGAGCTCTGTAGTCCACCTCCTTTAACTTGCCTTAACCCTTGACATACTTCAAAGACTTACTATGATTCATTCTCAAAAGAAACTGAGTGTGTGTGTGTGGAGATGGTTTAGTGGGTATAGTACTTGCCACAGAAGTGTGAGGACCCGAGGGTCATAATCCCAGTGCTCTTGTAGCAGGGTGGGAAGTGAAGCCAGGAGAACCCCCAAGTTTTACAGGGCAGCTAGCCTGGTCCACATGGTGCAGCGGCGGCGGCAGCGGCGGCAGCAGCAGCAGCAGCAGCAGCGAGACCCTGTCTCAAAACGGTGGAAGGCTAGGACTGACAGCCAAGGTTGTCCTGTAACCTCCATATATGCCATGGCATGTGCATGTAGGCACATACATACATACATCATGTATACACATGTATACATGTGTATGTATATGCATATACATATAGGCATTGTACATGCATACTCCCCCACACATAACACACTTTGGGTTAAGTAAAGCTAACAGGTCTTTATCTGATTCAACCATGTGTTGAGTTCTGGGGATAAGATCCATCTTATATTCTGGACCCATCCTTGCTCTGCTTCCAAAGGAAGTAAAAACAAGCTGGCTAGCTGACCTCAGTTCTGGAAACAGGCTCTAAGGTGAAAAGTGGGATTTCTCTACTCTAATAGTTAAGATCTCAGTTTACGAAACTACAGAAGTGGGTCTTAGGTGGAAATGGGGCCAAAGCAAGGAAAGGTTAATAGTAAGAAAGGAGAAACAGGAAGGAAGTGACCCAGGAACGTCTATGCCGGAGACGGCCCGGTCCTGTTCTGCATAGCTGTTCAAAGTTCTCAGACTCACTGCTGTTGTACATGGCTGGTCCCATTAACAGCAGGTTCCGGCCCCCTTACACATTTACAATCTGCCTGGAACTCACTATGTTCTTCAGACTAACCTAGAACTCTGTGTAGCCCAGGCTGGCTTGGAACCTGAGATCCTCTTGCCTCGCTCAGTTAAGTGCTATATTTACAGGTGTGTGCAACCGCCCTGGCTGCAATCCGTTCTTAATCCACTCTCTAGTTTCTGATCTTGCTCACTGGGCTTCCCCGAACAACTTCTTTTGCATGTGGTTTACATTTGCCCTCCTACAATGCCACCTTGGGTGCCAAGCATTGTACCCAGGGTTCAGGCTCTCTACCTGGAGACTGTCAAAAACCAACCTTTTCTATTTCCACTTGTTGAAAAGTTACATGATAAAGAAAAAGAGACATGATTGCAATATAAAACCATTTCCCAAACTGGGGGTTGGGGGTTGTTCCTTAGTGGTAGCACTCAGTGAGCGTTCTGTTTTGGTGTCCTTTCTAACCTTTGTGACAAACTCCTATTCATCCTTCAACACCTGGATGAAGTATGTTCTCTGGGAAGCCTTCTCTGACCTTGGACACATTTAACAGATTCATTCTTGCTTCTCCATCTGCTGTTTTGTTATCACTTGGGCTAACAATTTTGTCTCTCTTGCCACCTCTCCAAGGACAAGGGCTAATTATCTTACTCAGTGTTGCCTCCTCTAGACACAACAGAGTGCCTGCTATATACCAAGAATTCACCGCTGCGTTGATAAATACACTAAGAGCAGCCTGCAAGTACAGTTTGCACTTTATTTGCAAACTCGGTTTGGTTGCTGCGGCTCTTCACGTGGAAGCACGTTTTCCCCTTGTTGTGAACAAACGATTCTAGACTCAGAGTAAGCTCCATCCACAACAGTGCATTAGTCTGTTCTTCATACCCTGGAGACGGGGGCATTTCCCCTTCACACGAAACCTCTCGGGGCCGGCTCGATATTAGCAGCACATTCACCGCTCTAGCATTTCTATTGTGGTGAAGGCTAAATTACACCACGAGCCTAAAGCCGCCAACAGTCTTAGTGAATTGGGGGAGGGGGTAATTAGAAGACAACATTTCTGTAGCAGACCTCGGAGCGGAGATGGAGGAGGAAGTTGATTTCAACCTAGCGTTATAAGAAATCTACTAGAAACTCAAGGCAAACAGGAGCTTCCTCTGGACATGACAACAGACCTCGGTGTACAGCAGAAATCTTTCCTTAATGGTGTCAGGTCAGAAAACGGGAGGGGGGGGGCAGTGCCAGCCTTGGACACCCCTCCTTCTCGTACCTTGAGACCTGCTTTTGCTTAAGGAGAGAGCTCTTGCTTTTTCTTTCCAGTAACAACAACTACAGTTTGCTTCCCCACGCACTGTCTCGATCTCGCCTTCGTCCTCCAGCAACCCCAACCAGGCTTAACTAGGGATCAAAAGTGCCAGTAGCTGGGCTGTCAGGCCGCTGCAGAGCAGGCGGCGTAGTGGGCAGGCCAGACCCCAGTGTCCCCGCAGTCCCCGCGAGGACACGGGCCGCAGGGGCCGGGCCTCTCCACGTAAGGAGGCCACGCGCCCCCGAGATCGCACGACTGCAGGGACTTCAGCGGTTCTCTCCCAGTCGCCCGCGAGATCGCCGCGGTCCTCCTTGCGGCCGGGTCACTGCACTGTCCAGCCTCATGCGGCCCGGCCCGCTCGCCGCACCGTGACAGCTGGGTGGCCAAAGGGTTAAGCCCGCCGCGCCGCGCCGGGTGTCCCCCGCGCGCCACCCCGCCGCCGCCAGCCGGCCCCAGCGCGCACGCGCCCGCCCGTTACCTGCGGTGGCCTCCGCGCTCCTCCTCCACCTGGCCGCGCTCTCCCGGGGCCGCCCCTCAGCCCGCCCCCTCGGCTCTCCGCCGCGCACCCTGCTGGCTGCCCTACCGCGGCCCGCGGAGGAGGGGCCTGGGGGCTATTACCATGTATTAGCATACCGGAGCATGTCACGTGGCTGCTTCAGCCAATGGCCACTCTGGAAAGGCGGAGATTATTCTGAACACGCCTTGGTGCTGCTCCCGGCCTGAACCGGTGGCCATGGCAACCGGAGAGGAGGGAGAAGGAGGGGGAAGGCGTTGGAGCCTTGTGGTCCCCTGGGAGCATCTCTGCTACCTGAGCTCCGCACCGCGACCACCGAGTACTTTTCCTACTCTGAGTATAGAATGCTACCTCAAATTGGCCTGGCCAGGAAAATTCAGGTTCCAGAAACGTTCTGCACGCTTAAACTATGTGCCTAACACTTCTGATAACTCCCGGGGTAACCTCTGGAAGTACATATCATAAACTTAACTTGATAGTGAGGCAAGTTTATGCCCAGAGAGGCTCAACCACTTTCATGATGTGATACAACCACACTGCATGGAAAAAGTGGAGACATGAGAACTTCAGGGCCAGGACTCGACTGCAGTTATTTTCTTCTCAAAATTCCAAAGTGAAAAAAAAAAAAAAAAGAAAGAAAGAAAAAGAGAAAGAAGAGAGAATCTTCATATGTCACCTGTAGAGTACCTTTGCACTGCCTTACAATGACCTTCTGAGGCAGAAGCCTTATACTCATATTACAGATGACAGAAACAAGTTTGGAGATGATGGACTTGCACTGGGCCAAAGAACTATAAGGAACCAACAGTTAATTACTTGGATCTATGTATGCTCAAGCTATAGAAAATTTTACACTCATCTTAATTGTGGTGTGCTTTACAAATCCAGACACTGAACTTTTGAAAGGGCAAGCAAATTGTCCACATTTATATCTCCAGTACCTCGAACAATAGATTCCAATCCTGGTTTATCTGGTTCTGAAGCTATATTCTAATGTCATCTCATTGTATCATGCTTATTTAATTTGGATTTAGGCATCCCTAATAGAACTGTCACTCAAGATTGGAATATATTCTGTGACAAGTGGTATGTATTAAGGTCACATAAGATAAATATTAGAGTCACCAAGTTGGTAGGAGACTCTTAGAATCCTGTCTCTCTGCCTTTACCTCTATGGATCTGATAATTCACCCAAAAGCACCAATATTCCCATATAAACTTTTTTAGCCCAGTGGCTCACTGATTTTAATGTAGTATGTATGGATTACTAGATCAGGTCCTATGGTTTAAATAAACTATGTAGGCACCAAACTGACTTAAAATTTAATTTCCTTGTAAACTGTGACTATTTGGTGCTTATGGACACAAACATAGTAGTGAACCTACTTGGGGTTAACATCCTGCTTGGCCATTCATCACCTACATGATCTACAGCAAGCCGTATAACCTGTCTGTGCCTCAGTTTCCTCACTAACAAGACAGGATAGGGATGTGAGAAGGATTAAACAATTACTATATAAAAGATAAGTAATACAGGCCAGGTCCAGTGAGCAACACTCCATCCTTGCTAGCTATGGTCATTTCTACATCTGGTGCAGGATCTCCCACAGGACAGACATCCCACGTGTTCTCCTCCCTTCCTGGCACTGGGACACTGAAGCTCCCTGACATCCCCCGTGGCACATTAAACAGCCTGTTGTGCTGGTGGAAGCTTGTTATCTCTCCGAATGACATTCTCTCTTCTTGGGACCATAAATAATTCCTGGACTCAAAGGACCAGGTTTCTCTTGCACATCTCCTAGCACCAAATTACCAAAGTGGCTCCTTGTCAAAGAGGAGCTTGGCAAGCTGAGCAGCCATAAGTCAGGCTCCTTGGAGCAGTTTTATGAGCGCCTTAATGAGGGAGATGAGCTGTCCTCGGGAAGCGGTACTGTCTTTCCTGGCCACAGGAAATGAGCTCTTTGTGCTCAAAGGGTCTCAAAGCCCAGGCACAAGGAATGTTCAGGAAGTGAGCTCGGGACTAGATGCTGTTGATTCAGACAGCCCCAGGGCTAAACAACCTCCATCCTGCTATTCTCCCCAGAAGGTCAAATTACTCATGCTCTTATGGCAGCAATAGTACCAAAGGGTGGCATGTGGTCGTAGGTGTTAATCCTCCTCTGCCTCTTACTATGTACACAAGCTGTTACCCCTAACTCCCCAGCCCCTCCTTCCCCCCAAGACATCGCAGTACAGAACTGCAGTGTCCCTGGAGTGAAGGGACTGGATATGAGTCCTGTTCCCTCCACGTAAGTGTCAGTGGGGAAGTTCCTTATCTCCCTTGCATCTCAACTTCCTTAGCTGTAAAATGGGTCTGCAAAGAACAGGTTCTTGTTGGGATTAAGTGAGTTACTAAGACAGTATGCAGGATACCCTCTAGTAAACATTGCTGATGCATTAGAAAATTGAGTGAAAAAGAAAAGCTTCTTTTCCCCGGACATCTTAGGAAGGCTGTGGTGGTTGTTGCTCTACCATGCCTCCCAAGGATGACAGGAAGAAGAAAGATGCTGGAAAGTCAGCCAAAAAAGACAAAACCCCAGTAAATAAGTCCAGTGGCAAGGCCAAAAAGAAGATGTGGTCCAAGGGCAAAGTTCGAGACAAGCTCAACAATTTAGTCCTATTTGACAAAGCTACATACAACAAACTCTGTAAGGAAGTTCCCAGCTATAAGCTTATGTATGACTCGGGCTGTGGTCTCTGAGAGACTGAAGATTCCAAGGTCTGTGGCTAGGGTAGCCCTTCAGGAGCCGCTTAGTAAAGGACTTATCAAGCTGGTTTCAAAGCACAGAGCCCAAGTAATTTATACCAGAAACACAAAGGGTGGAGATGCCCCAGCTGCCGAAGATGGATGAGCAGGTTCAATCAGCTGTACATTTGGAAAAATAAAACTTTATTAAATCAAAAAAGAAAAGCTTAAATCTGGTAAATGTACATTCTGTCTGTGTACCTGCAGCCTTGAATAGAGTGCCCCAAGTCTCCTCTCCAACTCATGTCGTGTCTCAGTCCCTTCTAAGCTACTATAGAGGTTGGTTCTTGAAAGAAAGACCTTCTAGAAAACTTCAGTTTGCACCCTGGATCCACCACACTCCTTACTCTGTGTGAACTCAAGTTATTTTACATATCTGAGTCTCAGTGCCCTTATTTGTGAAGTAAGATTGACTCCCTCTGGAGTTGTTCTGAGCATTTAGTCAGATGGGGGTCTGACAGGAACTGGTGAAGGCTGGAATAGGACAGAGGTTCTGCCCAATCTAAACCATCCTCCATTTTTACTTAGCTCTCTAGTCTTGAAAATAGCTAAAGGGGGGCTGGAGAGATGGCTCAGCGGTTAAGAGCACCGTCTGCTCTTCCAGAGGACCCGGGTTCGATTCCCAGCACCCACATGGCAGCTAACAACTGTCTGTAGTTCCAGTTCCAGGCAAACACCAAGGCAAATAAATAAATAATAAATAAATAAAGTTTAAAAAAAAAGAAAATAGCTAAAGGTTACTACGAAGGCTTTACCGTGACCTTCCTTTATAAGCATCATTTTTCTTAATCCTCACACAAGGTCAAGGGCCCAGGGAGAGACAGACACTTGCCCAAGATCTCCAGGGGAGTCTGTGGCAAAGCTAGTGTCCTGCTGAGAAGATCAGATTCCCAAGTTCATGCCAAGAACCCATCATGCTGCTGACAGGTCTTCAACTTCAGCCTGACTATTAGAACTTGTGTGTGTGTGTGTGTGTGTGTGTGTGTGTGTGTGTGTGTGTGTGTCTGTCCCTCCTCCACACATTTGTCCACTCTCTCCAGTGTCCCACCAGGGCTTAGCAGAGTAAACACTCCATATGTACATAGGTATTTACAGAGTAAATGGAGAGAAATGACGCTGCCATTCTCATGAACTCAAGTCCCAAGAAGAAGGATAAAGAGGAAGGAGAAAGAGAAAGGCTGTATTGGTATTAAGGGTCTGCACAGTCAGATGACTACACGTTGAGATCATGGAAAGTTAACATGTTGCAGATCAGAGTCAAATTATCCCTGGCTCGTTTTAATCACTTTGTGTCTTTGAAAGGCACTAGGTGCCTACATGTCTAACCAAGCATCCTTGTAACAATCAAAACCTTACAATGTATCTATTGCACACAATTAGCTTTCATTAGTTCAAATGCTGAGCACGTCTTCAGACAGCATCTGAAACCTACAGCAGATTTTTTCACATTTGCTGTAACCGGCTACCCTCACCCAACACCACCCCCAATGTGTTTGGTACACACTTTAATTTATGGCTGTCTTCATTTGGAAACTATTAAAATTTCTTGTAACCATTTTCCACAGTAGAACACAGTGTTTTGGGAAATCCAGATCCTTGTGCATGGACCATAATCACTTGTATTTGGTTCCAGAATAAACTCTTATTTCCTTTGAGATGGGAACTGATTTGGAGCCTACATTCTTGTATAGTGAGGGAAACTGCTTCCCTTGAGGAAGACTTCACACCTACTGACATTCTCTGCCTGCTAAACAGTTTCTCTTTTTCTTTGTGGGAGACTTTGCTTTTAGGTTTCTGAGGTCTTCCATGGATACAAATATGACTTATCTTCAGCACACATTCTGAGAGATGTCATGGGACGGGGAGCTCCTGGAACCCTCTGGGGGCTCTATTAATAAGTATCAGTATGGTGATTTTCACAGAAGCCTTAACACCCAACTGTAATAAGATACCATAGATTGGGTGGCGTAAAACAATACAGGTGTGGGGGCTGGAGAGATGGCTCAGAGGTTAAGACTGTTCTTCCAGAGGTCCTGAGTTCAATTCCCAGCAACCACATTGTGGCTCATAACCAGCTATGATGACATCTGGTACCCTCTTCTGTATACTATATACATAATAAATAATTCTCTTTCTTTTTTAAAAACACACACACACGGGGGCTGGAGAGATGGCTCAGCGGTTAAGAGCACTGTCTGCTCTTCCAGAGGACCCGGGTTTGATTCCCAGCACCCACATGGCAGCTAACAACTGTCTGTAGTTCCAGGTCCAGGCAAAACACCAAGGCAAATAAATAAATAAAGTTAAAAAAAAAAAAAAAAAAAAACACACACACACACACACACACACACAATAGAGGTGTATTCTCTCGCAACCCAGGAGCCCACAATCTGAAATCCTAGTGTCTTAGATCTGCATTATCTAGGGGACATCTGTGTTGAATTTCTTTTCTGGTTTCCCGTGACTGACACAATGTCACAATTCCTGATGCTCCTTGGCCTTTGGGTACCTCACTCCAATTTCTACTTCTGTTTCTCATGGCGTTCTCTCTGTGTATCTGTGTCCAAATTTTTCTCCAGTCACCTCGATTCCTTGCAGCTTTGGTCTAACTAGATGAGAAAACAAGATCTTATCACGGCACTGGACCATAATCTTGTCTTAGACATGCAGCTCCACCTACAATAGTATGTTTGGAATAAGATGGAAAAAATAAAGGGAACGAAGAAAAGAAAGGGATAAAGAAAGGAGTTGGTGATGGTCTGTCTTCATGGTGGTAGCAATAAGACGGAGTATGACCAGGGTACCTCAGAAATGGGACCAACCTTTCCTTCTTGGCCAGTTCCATTCTTTCTCCATAAAGGTCTCCAGACTCACATAGCAAATCCAGGAGGGAATTGCAGAGTTTTGCTTTGTTTTTTGTTTCTGACTTTTAAAGGCAGGGTTTCTTTGTGTAGCCCTGGACATCCTGAAACTTCCTCTGTAGACCAAGCTGGCCTTGAACTCACAGATCTACCTGTCTCTGCCTTCCTATTGCTGGGATTAAAGGCATGGGCAACCATCGCCCAGATGAGACTTGTTTATTCACTCCCAAAACATTCATCAAACTCTGCTGAGGAGCACAGTGTTCAGAGAGGAAGATGTGGTCCAGGGAGTGGGTATGGATTGTCTAGGATCACACACTAAGTCTGGCTAGGAGCAGAACGAAAAATCCCAAACCCTAATCTTAAGTCCCTTTGATGCCTACTCGGAAGTACTCCCATCTTCCTGGACTCAAATATTTAGTTCTTAGACAAATCAGAGTCATTAAAAACTGTTGTTTCTCAAGCTCCATCAGCTGACCCAGTACCTGAAGGGCGTTGGAGACAAGCACAAAGCTGGAAACATCTCAGCTCTAAGTGTGATCTGCCAGCCTTCCCTTTGCTTTCACCCAATTAATCACCCAACCCTAAAAACACTGTCTCTAGATACAACAGCTAAATTGGGCACCAGGGAACTTTCTATGTGTAGAGACAATAGCTTGTTTATCCTTTTTTTTCTTTAATTTTTTTTGGTCCCAGTGCTAATATAGAAACCATCACAGAATGTCCCTTGAAAAATAATTTGTTTAGTGGGCTGGGGATATAGCTCAGTGGTTAAGGTGCTCACTGAGGATCTAAGGTTCCTTAACATGGCCACGCATTTGTAACCCAGCACTGGAGGGAGACAGACAGGTGGACTCCATTGCCTTCTGTCCAGCTAACCTAGCTTTAATGAGGAGCTCCAGGGTCACCAAGAGACCCTGTCTCAAAGGATAAGGTGGAAAAGTGATTGAGGAAGATGCTGATGTCAACTCACAGCCTTCTCATGCAGTGCACCTGCATACAGATGCACACATACATGTACACTGTCCTCCGCACAGGTGCAAATTACTGAAGGAAGAAGTCGTGTGGCTCCAGGTAGTGCCAAAAGCTCTCTGAAGGCTACTAGTCTACATCCCACAGACAGGAGCAGACTTGGGTTGGCTTAAGATGCTTGAATCTCCTTGCCAGGGCTCTGTTAATGTGAATATCCACTCGCCGTTTCATCATAAGAAAGGATGGTGTGGCTGGTGTGAATATGGTCCTGCTTGGAGCTGTCATGAGATGAGAGATCAGCCTGGAGCAGTGAGGCTGAAAAGTAGACCAGGCAGAGGTCAGAGAAGGGGTCAAGCCAGCAGGAGTCCTCAGATGAGAACCGGGGTGAGAGGGAGGTCAGATGTGAGATCAAAGCCCAGGAACTAGGCAGGTATGGTAGCTGCCCGCTCTCCTGAGGATGAGAGCTGGTTAGCTGGAGCCCCTCTGGAAGACAGATCGCCAAGGCCTCCGAGTCAGGCCTTTCGCTCACAGGTCCCGAGTGGTTCTACGTAATTGATCTGGCTCTGAGTCCCTGAATCAATGTTGTTCATCAGGCTTTCTGTTCATATAATTACATAAGCTTTGCTATAGCATGCTTGGCCATCGGATAGTGACACCATAATGGGAGACAGGGGACACATCAGGAGGTGGGATGTAGATGGAGGATGTAGGTCCTGGGGGATGGTTATGCCTGTTCACTGGTCTCTTCTCTCTGACATAAAGATGTTCTGTATCACAATTAGGCCTCAAATCAATAGAGCCAAGGACTATAGATTAAACTCATGAACTAATAAACTTTTTTCCCTTAAGTTGTTGGTGTCCGATATTTTGTACCAGCAATATAATACAGATGACTAATACAGATACCCAAGGTCAATGATGATAATGATGTTTTCTGTGTTCCTTCTTTTTATGAAGCTCTAGAAGAGGTTTGGATATACACTTGCTTGTTTATTAATCCATCTGATCATTCATTCATTCATTCACTAACTTGTCCATTTGTTTTGCAACTAAGTGCCATGCCCTCCTGTTAACATTCATATTCCTCTCCAGTTTACACTCTAGGAGGGATCCAGTACTGGAAATGTTGTTCTCTTTTGGGTCTTCAGCTCTCTGACCCCTTATTGGATTCAGAGTCCTTGGGATTTACCTCTGGTGCCACTTAGACACAATGACCTTCATTCTATAACCATTGTTATATTAAAATGAAGAAAATCAAACAAATGGAGTCATTTGCACTTGGTGGTCCATTTTCTTGTTGTGTGACATTGGGCAAGACATGTGGAGAAGGAACCTCTGTCCACTGCCTGGCTGCTCTCTAGAAGGGCTTTGCCCTTTGGGTTTCCACAGAGTTGGGAAGAACAAACACCTGTGACTATGCACTCCACCCCAGATAACGGATGGTTGGTCAAGGTTGGTATCTGACCCAAGATAGGCCAACTGTATCCTGTCTCTAGGCCTCTGAGACTTCCTGCCTACTGCCGTCACTGCTTCTGGAGAGGAGGAGCAGTTCTCAGTTGACATTTCTCATAATGCGAGTCAGAGAAAGGAAAGAGGCAGGCAGGGATAAAGAAAAGGCAGTGTGCAGACTCTTCGGGCACTAAAGGTCCAGATGACCTATCCTGACACTCATCATCATCTCCAGCCTTGAGTCCTAGGGCACTTTCTGCCCCCCCCCCCAGGAAGCCCTCCCTTTGTATAAATCTCACCGAAAGAAATGTAGAGAGCAGTATTTATCTGCCTGGTACCTAGAAGTAAGCTCCCTCACCCCCATCATAGCTGGTCCTCTGTGTCTCAAGAGCTTTTCAAAAGAGAAGCATATTCAAGGGTCTTGGTCTGGAATCTTGAGACCAAAAAGTTGTTTCAAATGGGTTTTGTGTTGGTGTAATGACTGAAACCATTGCATCATTGACTACAGAAAGAATGGCTCAGATTAGCAAAGCACACTTGTGTGTGTGTGTGAGAGAGACAGAGACAGAGACAGAGAGAGACAGAGAGATCACTAGCTTGTAAGAGCTTTCACACAATGAATGTGTCAGTCTCTTCTGAGTTATAACACAGCATTCCCGGGAGGTGGGGAAAGGAAACAGTTGCTGGAGGAAGACGGCCACAGGTGGAGGGTGTCCTTGGGGCTTATGTCTTATCTTCTGCTTCCCGTCTATGGAGAGGGGAAGAACAGTCCATGCTACACAGGACCAAGTAACCATTGTGTAAGGATTCCTGGCATTCCACGTAGCTGAGCCAACTAGGCTCAGGTGGGATGCACCTTGTACGGAGGCACGCCCCTGGGCGTGGTTGCGTAAACCCTGTGGCACTGAGTTCGGAATCACCTCCCTGGATGCATGAGGCATACAGAGGCACGCCCTAAACGTGATTCACGCGGGAAACTCACTCATGGACCAACTAAAGTCACTAAGACCACGAACCAAAGTAAACTCTCCCTCCCTCCCTCCTCCCTCCCTCCCTCCCTCCCTTCCTCTGTTTCTGTCAAATATTTCGTCACTGGAACAAGACAACATTGCAAACAACACAGTCAGGGAACTTTAAGAATATGGAGAGGAGGAAAGGACTGGAGTCTTGAGATAGTTGTATGGCCAGCCAGGATTCAGAGGAGGAATGTAACTATACAATGTTCATCACTTAAAAAGAAATGTCCAAGAAAGAGAGCACCACCTTCTCGGTCACTGTCATGCTCAGTGCTGCTGTCCGTCTGTCCGTCCGTGTCATGTTCCCATGTGTGTCGTGTGTCCCTGTCCACCCTCCAGTTCCCCGATCCTTCCCCCACCCCGTTCATCATTCTTCACACGCTGGCTGACATTGTTATAAACACACCTGGAATTGGTAGTCTGCGGTTGAAATGTGAATTGTAACCCCACAGATGTATGCTTTTGAACACTTGGTGGGTTGGAAAGTGGCGGAACTGTTAGGAAGTGGGTGGCTGAGGGGCAGGCCTTGGAAGCTGTATAGTCCATGCTCACTCTCAGCTTCCTGACTGCAGATGTCATGTGCCGACCAACAGCCTCTGGCATCTGCCATCATGCCTTTCTACACTACCATCATGGACTGCATCCTTTCAGACAGTAAGCTAAAGCAAACCAACCCTCCTTCCCTTCTTTAGATTGCCTCTTGCCATTAGCTTTTGCTGCAGCGATGAGAAAGGTCACTAACGCAGCGGTGAATACCGGTCTGTCCCTCTTAAGATTGGAAGGGTGTGTGTGAGAGACAAGCAGTAATGTGGAGGACAGTTACCAGCACACCCCTTCCTTTAGGTCTGCTTCTCTTCTGTGCCCTGGAGGTGGTGTGTGTTACCTCTTTCAGTCAGCTAGATAGATCTGTCCCATGATACAAGCTGACATTTAGCTCACATTATGAAGCCCTTGTAGTGCATTTCCATTGATGGCTGCTTCTAGCCTCCTCAGGTGCCCCCTGCATCCGTCTCTGACATCCTCCTCAGTCCCCTCTCCCCAATATCCCAAATCTGTTTCTCCAGTGACTAGGGGGTCAGTATCTACCTAGAATAGCCAGAATACGTTCCAATAGCTTAAGGCTGGACACTGGCATGCTTTTCTATTTTTTTTGCTCCTGCTTATTTTAAATGTTTCCTTACTTACAGATAAGGTTTAGAGAAGTTAATTATCTTCATTCTTTCATTCACTCATTCATGTAACAAAGGGTTTTTTTTGTTTGTTTGTTTGTTTTGGTGAAAGTTTTGACTAGCCTGGGCTAAGTGTTGAGAATATATGATAAAGAAAATCATCACGGAATTTTAATCTGGTGGTACAGAAGCAGATTAAAAAAATTAAGAAAAAAGCAAATAAATATATACAGCTTGAGTATTCTCAATCCCAAACCCCAGATGCTCCAATCTGAAACGTTTTGAGCATCTAATTATTGTGGGATATTTGTACACTGTGGGAGGATGTGTAAGTGAGTGAGAAGCTCAACTCTGGAGGGAAAGGCATCCTGAAGTCAGGCTGTACCTGGAGCTGGGGTGCAGTGGGGGCTGGTCTCCCTGCAGGATACAGCAGTCCTGCTCTTCTCCTGGAGAGCTTCTACAGCTGAACTTTGATCAGCGCCCCCACCAACCCCTGCTTAAGGAGCTTCCCAGCAGAGCTCTGCTTCTTCTTCTCTCTCCAAGATGTTACTTTTTTTGCTCCACTCTGCTAAAGGGGAAAGCAGTCCGGCTCCACCGAAAAGTTGTTGCTTTTTCTGCTCTGCCTTACTCAGTCCCCTAAGGGAGTCAGTCTCAGCAAGGTTCTGTTCTGCTATTAAGTCTTGCTCAGTCCCCCTAAGGGGATGTCTCTGCAAGGCTTTTCTGCTCAGTACTCTAAGGGATGTCTCAGCACGTTCTTCTCTGTGCCAGCAAGTGAAGATCTTCACCCAAGACTCTTTGGGAAAAGATTTATTTGGGAAGGAGGAGTCTAAGAGGGTGACTGCTTCTACCAGGGTGGGAAAGAACAGCCAACAACTGAACAGGAGGGGGTGGGAGGTTATATAGAGGCTCCTAGGGGAGGAATTGCCCAGGATACTAAAGAATTGATTAGTTATTCCTGTTCAGAGACTGGTTAGTTTCATTGATCAGAGGCAGAGGTAGCTCTGATTTCAGGGCCAAACAGTGTGCTTCTTTCACTGGCATTTTTAAGCTTTTGGACTCTAATTCTAAGGCCAGGGCACAATTTCTTTCACTGGTTCTGATTCTAGGAACCCAGTGTGTTCCTTTGGTACCAGTTTCAGAGTCAGGGCATGCTTCTTTGATTCTGGGTTAAGGGATAAATTGTTTCTTTCACTGACTTGGGTTCCAGATCCAGGTTGTTTTTTCCACTGGCTCTGATCTCAGGACCAGAGTTGATTTCTTTGAATAGCCCCCTTTCCCTACAAGATTTATTGCTGTGACTGGTTTAATAAGGAGCTGAATGGCCAATAGCTTGGCAAGAGAGGACAGGCAGAACTTCTGAGGAGCGAGAGGAAGAAGAGAAATCTAGGTGCATGGATTTCACTAGCAGACTCTGATGTGTACTGAGGAGCAGTAACTGAGTCACATGGCAGAATGTAGATTATTAAAAAATGGGTTAAGTTATAAGAGTTAGTTGGAAAAAGTCTAAGCTAAGGCTAAGCTTTCATAATTAATAATAAGTCTTCCTGTCATTACTTGGGGGCTGGCAATCCAAAGAAAGTCCCATGAGAAAGCTTACTACTTGATGACAGAGGTTAAAAATAAATCACACTTGGTCTCATGAGGATGAATACAGTCAAAATTGGTTAGAGGGGCTGGAGAGATGACTTAGTGATTGAGAGCACTGTCTGTTCTACCCGAGTCTGATTCCTAGCACCCACATTTAATTGTAAGTGGCTTACAATTCAGAAGTTTAGTCCATTATCATCATGGTGTGACATGGTGGCATGCAGGCAGATATGGTGCTGGAGAAGGAGCTGAGATTTCTATATCTTGTCACACAGACAAGAGGAAGTGATCTGAGACACTGGGTGAGGCTTGAGCATATATGAAGCCCGCCTCCACAGTGACACACTTTCTCCAACAAGGTTATACCCACACCTACTCCAACAAAGCCATGCCTCCTAATAGTGCCACTCTCTATGAGCTTATGGGGACCAATTACATCCAAAATATCATAATCTTATTTCAGACTTATATTTTGAAGGATTATTTTTCCTTATGGCAGGTTGTCATTAACAGGCCTGGAGCCATCTGAGAATTAAAACAATTTGGGGTATCTTTGTCACAAATCCATATTGTCCTTTTAAAATGTTCCAAATGAGTCTGTCTATATTATAGACTATTTTACTGTCATCTGAGCTTGAATTTTTAAATACTTTGTAAGTCTAGACTATGTATATATTTCCTGATAACAGCAGAGAGACTGGATCCAGGATCCAGTTTAAGATCTGCATATAGGAAGAGGGGGAAGTGCTGAGCAGGCTCAGGGTCGCTTCTGGGGCTTGGTCAACACTGCCCTGTTGAAACATGAAAACTTGGCTAATCTCTCTGGGTCTCAGATGGCTCTAAATGGCAGGGCTCAGGGTGTGATTCTAAATGGGGTCTTAGTCTGGTGTCTGTGTCTTAATTTATCTTCTCTTGCTATTATGGGGTAATTTATAAAAGAGAGAGGTTTGTTTAGCTTACATTTTGGAGGCTAAGAGCCAGTCTCTTCCCTCTGGTGGGCCTTCTTGGTATATCTTAGCACAGCAAAGGGCTTCCCATGACAAAGCAGAACAACCCTGATAACTTGGGTTAAGTTCCCTTCAGTCATTTCTGTAAAGACTTATGTTATCATGAGGGCCCCATTCTCAGGATTTTATCAGATCTTTCTTTATCCAGGCTCTACCTTCAAATAACAATAACATGAATTTGAGATTTAAGTTTTTAATTCAAGAATTCTGGAGTAGGGATGGGACATATTCAAACAGAAGTAAATTTCAAAAAATTAATATTGAACTTCACTGCTTCCAATGGGACCTTAGAAACGGAAGATTTCAAACTGTCTCAAGGTCTGGGGCAATAGCTCTGTTTGTAGAGTGCTCACCTACCATGCATGAAGCCCTGAGTTTGATTCCTAGCACTACATAAAACAGGGCATGGTGCTGTACACCTACAATCCCAGCGCTTGAGAGCTAGAGGCAGGAGTATCAGAAGTTCAAGGTCATCCTTTTCTATATAGTGGGTTTGAAGCCAGTTTGGGTTATCTGAGGTCCAGTGTTCAGCATATGGTTCCCCTCACCTGCCCACCCCCATCCCCTGTAGAAAATCCTACTAAATTGAACATTTTCTTTCATTTGCTCACTTAGTTACCTTTCAGTCACAAAAGAAAATGGTTTGTCCTGGAGGCTGTAGCTAGAGGAATACCTCAGGCCCAGCCTTTTGTTTCACAAGTGCCCTAACTATAAAACAAAGTGGCCAGCACTATACAGAAGCTGTACCAAGATGCTGTGTCATAGCAGCAAAAGCAGCTTCCTGAGCCTCAGTGTGGTGCTGACCAGCAAGAGAGAGAGATGAACGGAGCACAGAGGGTGTATTCGGCCTGGAAGCCAAGCCTCGTGTGGCCAGCTTGGACTGAGGCTGGGAGGAGATGTAGGTTCCGGATGTAAGTTGGGAACATTTATAAGTAGAGGGTCCCAGAAATCACAGAATGAGATTGTGATTTTCCTCTCATTCATTGTCCTCAGCTTCTGGGCCAAAATCAGTGTCCAGAACTCCCAGTGGCCTGACCACACAGGGTGGCCACACACACCATTTCCCATGGAAGATACTACAGGGGATTGACCTCAACTGAGAGCACCAGAGAACAAGCCAGTAGAGAAGAAACAAACACGCAGTACCAATTCTGTTTTATGGCCTTATCTGACGCTGGAACACGTAGAAGGGCACAGGTCATCCCTGGTGCAACGGGGACATAAATCAGGCAGCACCCTGCTTCCTGAGGCCCTTGCTAAGGAAGACAGGACCTGCCCAGCTCTAAGTGAGATCAATTACAGGCCATTTCTCTGCTTGTCCCAGTTACTTCCATAGACTGGTGCAGGCCTGGCCCCAGAAGCAGTTCCCAGACCGTGTCTGTGACAATATGCAGAGCCCCACTTGGACAGGCCAGAGCCAAATAGCTACACAGAGAGGGTAAAGGAAGAATAGCAATGCAGAAAGAGCTACTTCTGTGTCTGTGGCCAGCCAGTGCAGGCCTCAGGAAGCTGGGGCTCAGTGAAGCTGAGTGACATGCCTAGGAACACTCTCCTAGAAAATAGTGGAGCCCTAAATCCAAATGCAGTTCTGATTGCCTCTCCAGGCTAGGTTCTAAAACAATGGCAAGAAGATATCAGGCCTAGACAGGTTTTTGTTTTGTTTTGTGAGTCCAATAGGTTTGGATTCAAATTCTGAGTTTTCCACTTCCTAACCATATAACCCAAAGCAAACCATCAAACTCCAGAAGCCTTAGTTTTCTCATCTGAAACTTGGGGACACTGGGGACCGCAGTGACACTGTTATGAAGATTAAGAATAAGGTACATGGGCTGGAGAGATGGTTCAGAGGTTAAGAGCACTGACTCTTCTTCCGGAGGACATGAATTCAATTGCCAGCATCCACATGACAGCTAACAACTGTCTGTAATTCCAAGATCTGACACCCTTACACAGTCATACATGCAGGCAAAATATCAATTCACATAAAATAAAATAAAATAAATAAATATTAAAAAAGGAATAAAGTATTCATGGAAATGCACAGTGAGTGGTAAAGTTAGTACCATCTCTGCCACTACATTCTCACCTCAGCCAAGTATTACAGATGGAGAAGGGTGCTTGTAAGCATCTGCCAGCATGAAAGAGGCAATGTGCTTGGGGACTGAAGGGATGTGCTTGACTGTGAAGGATGTGGCACAGGATAGAGGAAAGCAGTCTGAGACTACCTGCAAGGAAGTTGGTCCAGAACCACTAGGCAGTCTTACTCACATGGAAGAATAAAGTAGTCCACCTTACGTGACTTTGTGCCAGCCTCTGCTATAAGGCATGGGAGGATAGAAAGGTAGCCTGTGAGATTCAACTCCTGATGCCAGGAATGGAGGAGGGTCATGATATGTCAGAAGGGTGAACTTTTTCCTATTTACCACAGGTGTATCTACCTACTAGGTGTCATAAGTAGATATACTTTACTTTCCAACTCTAAGGATGCTGAGTAGGTAGACACCAACAGGAGGTGAGTCAGACAGTGGTAGGTTGAAGATGAGGAGGATTTTATGGAGATGGAGTGTAAGACACTCTTAGGGGTAACTTGAAGGGAAGGGAAGAGAGTCAGAAACATTTATCCACAATAAATGACGCTCTCTCCTTTTGTCCCTGTCTCTCTCTGACTCTCTTTCTGTCATGCCCCCTCCCTCTGAGAACATTTGCAAGCAGGGATGTTTTGGTGGAGTAGAGTTTGAAGATGGAGGAAAGAGAGAGCCTTCGCCTTTTCTAGGGAAAGCCGACCTTCAGCTGTCGGATGGCTAACCTTGATTGCCAGCATGACGGGATTTAGAGTCACCTGGGAGGCACACATCCAGAGGTATGTGTGTAAAGATACTAGACCGGGTTTACTGAAATGGGGTGATCTGCCCTGGATGTGGGCAGCACCATTCCACAGGGTGGGTTCCACACTAACTGAAAGGGAAGCAGAACAGCAGCTTTCATCTTCTCTCTCTCTCTCTCTCTCTCTCTCTCTGTCTCTCCTAGCTCACTGTGGATGCAAAGCGACTGGGCACCTCAAGCTTTATTGCCCTGCCTTCCCCAAGTTGGACCCTTGAACTGTGAGTCCAAATAACCTTCCTTTCTAAAGCTACTTTTGTCAAAACTGTGAGAAAAGCAGCTGGTATGGGGATTATATGCAAATATGCTGGGGATGGCCCTGAACCTTTCTCCAAGATGAGAGGGAGGCAGTGAACGGAGGTGGTGCTGACATTTGTAGACATGAGCTAGGGATAGATGTCAAGCTTTTCCTCTTTAAAGCTCATTTCTAGGAATGGTCCCAAGGGATCGGGGGAGGAAATTCTGATCATCTTTGAAAAAGAGCAAAAGGAACCCATGTGGGGGATTGGTCTGGTTCAGGGTCATGTATATTTGACAAATAGAACCAGAGTCTACTGAAGCCAGTGCAACCTAGTTGGGAGACAGAGTACAGTGTGTCTTATAAATCTAAAGGAATGTGTGTGTGTGTGTGTGTGTGTGTGTGTGTGTGTGTGTGTGTGTGTGTGCCTCTTGGCTTCTGAGCCACTGTGCAATTCTTTCCTCTTAGTGGTGACTTGGTGAATGGCATGGACGCAACTCATTAGAGGAAATGGGGACTCAGGAATCCCAGAAACCCAGGAGCCATCTGATTTCCTGCAGGTCTCAGGGATAGGACTGAAATAATTACACCTCGACCCAAACTTCATCTATAGCTTTCCTGGTATCATTCTGTTGCTGTGAGAAGACACTCTGGCAAAGGCAACAGAAAGGAGGAAAGGGCTTTTTTATCTTATACTTCCAGATTTCAGCCCTTCAGTGAGGAAAGTCAGGGCAGAGGATTTAGGCATCTGAACTCAGGACACCTTAGTGTAATCTCTGACCAGAGAACTAATTCACATTCAAGGATGTATGGCAGAGACCATGAAGAAATAAATAGTGCTTGCTGTCTTCCGCTCACTTTCTCTTGTTCAATGGTTTTCTTACACAGCCTAGGGGATGGTACCTCCCATGGTGACCTGGGGCCCATCCATATCAGTTAACAATCAAAACAATCCCTCACAGACATGCATGCATGCATATGCCCCTTTGCAGTGATTCTAGGTTGTGTCAAACTGACAGTTAATATAAACTAGGGCAGTAGCCCAATGAGCCTTGAATTTCAGGAAACATCTGGGTTGCTCTGGGGGATGTGAAAACTGCTGCATCCGGTCAGAATAAGGATCTTTGAAAAACTATGGGCAGAGTTTAGGGAAACAATGTAGCACTGAGCCTGGGGCTGGAAGGGCAAGGCTGCTGCCACCCTGAGGCTGTAGGTCAAACAGAAAAGAGTAATCATCAGGGCCCTCCATAGAAAAGGCTACCAACAAAAGCTGGAACCTTCATCTGAAGCAAGCAGCAGCCTATAGCGGCTTTGTAGGGGTAAGTCAAGGAATGCATGTTCTAACCTGTCTCCTACCCCTTCCCTGACCAGCCTTTTCTTAGTACTTCTATTGGCTGAAGCCAGCCGGAAGCCTGAGAATAAGTTCACGGAGGAGATGCCTAGAGGCCAGCTGCCTGGTGCCTGGAGAAGAGTGAAAAGTGACAGTGGCTGTGTAGGGGTGTGTTAGTGATGTTCTTTATCACAGTGAGCAAACACCTACCAAGAAGCAACGTAAAGAAGGATTATGGCTCATAGTTTATTGGAACAGTCAGCATGGTAAGCAGTCATGGAGGCAGGGATAGCTTGTGTCTGTGGTTGGCAAGAGGGCGGGGTCACTTGCTTGCATTTGGAGGAGCAGGGAGTAGAGAATAGACAGGAAGCAGCCCCAAGCTTCTGGTGACTATCTTCCTCTGATGAGGCTCCATCTCCTGAAGATTCCACAACCTCTCAGAACACTGCCCCCATCTGGAGGATGTTCGAATGTACCTGGTTCATCAATATGAGAGCCATAGAAATATACTGTGTTGTCTAAGACGCCGACTCTGTACTTTTAAGCAGTGAGAAAATTCACAAGCAGTTATTACTATAGTTCTTTAAATATATCAGGGACTCTGCAAACAGCAGCTGACTGAATGAAGGAAGCAGGAAAGAAGACCAAGACTGAGGAATGATGATGTGTGTTGATTCCAGGTCCAGTATCTATAAACCTCTGAGGGTGTGGAGGGAAGAACCACATTTCTAGATGATATTTCAGGACACATGCATGTTGCTGTTGTTGTTAACACTTGGGGAATAAAGTACAAATACCAGTAACCCATGCTCGAGTTCATTGAGGAAGCTTGCAGGAAGGAAAGATGGAGGCGGAAGAAGAAAGAGCAGTGTGGGGTCCGGGCTTATAAGGGCAGAGGTATCATGTGGGGGCGGAGGGGGGCAGGGGCTGGAGGTGGGGGTGGGGTGCTACATGCCACACCTGGTCATGCATATGGATGAAAGGGGTGTGCCCCTGCACAAGGAGTGCTCTGGTGGCCGCCATATTGAACTAACGCATTTACCAGACAGAATTCTAATAGCTGTGCCTCCCTTCGTGGGAATGCAAGGCAGGACCCAGAGTCAGGGCGCAGGTGTTGACTCAAGGAAGGTGGCAGACAGCTGTCTCAGTGAGAGGTAAGCTGTGGACAAAAAGTGTAGGGTGACCACTGCCCATGTGAAGCGGTGCCTGAGGCAGAGTGTGGGAGATGGTATGGCCAGCCCCAGCTAGTACAGACTGTGCAGGAAGTCATGATGAGCTGGATGTTAGGGAGAGAATATTAGCGGCCTGTGAGGGCTCTGAGCCCTGTTGTTACTAGGACTGGAGGTGGGTAGAATGTGTCCAGATAGCACAATGGTTACATGCATATGAATCAGATCGTTCCTATGACAAACAGGAAGAACACATTAGAGGTAGGTTGTGCCCTCCTGCAAAACAGGTATATTAGTGTTTCACCCCAGTACCTCAGAATGTCATATTTACTGATAGTCTTTCAGAAGTCATTGGATTAAAATAAAGTCATTATCCCAAGACTGCTGCTGTTCTTACAAACAGGAGAAATCTAAACACAGAAGACACCATGAAGAGAAACAGGGCCCAGATAAGCCTAGGAGACATGCCTGGGGCAGATCCTCCCCTCATAGTCTTCTGGAGAAACCAGCTCATAAACACAGTGACCTCACCCTGTGGTCAAGCCCCAAGCGCTGCCTCCTGCTGCTGCACATCCTGCAGGCTGTCATGGAGCTTTGGGATTTGGGGTGTGGGAAAGGCTGGGCATAGATGGAGCTGAAAGGCAGCTGTGCAGGCTGAGTCCTGAGATGGAGAAGATGAACATCCGTTGCATGGCTGACCACGTGTCTGCAGGCTTCCACAGCGGACAGCTGTGCCTGACTGGAGCAGCTGTGTGAAGCTGCCTGGGAAGGAAGGATGTTGAAGGCCCCCGGGGTCAACAAAATGGCAGGGCTGCTGTGGGAACAGATTTGTCATTTTAACATAAGCGAGGTAGTTGATGGAGCCCAGGGACCTATAAAACTTGGTGGAAACACTTTACGGGAGTCTGGACGAATATGATGACTCACAGACTCACAGATGGCCCTAATTCCTTCTCCCCTCCCTTCTCTCAGCAGCCAAGGTTACCAGCCGCTGACAGTAGAGTCTCTTGCCTCTTTCCCATCTTCTCAGAGTCATTGCTCAATGTCATTGTGCCCTATCTGTTTCTGTAGAGTGGCCTCAGAGCTCAAGCTTTTAAAGATGTGAGTTCTTCCCACAGGAGGCCCTCAAACCCTGCTTAAAACAGTGGATACACAAGCTCCTGTGTGTTGAGATGGAGGTGCCTCAGAATTTAGGAACAAAAGCTGTGGAGGAAGAGAGGGAAGAGAGGAGACCCCTCTGGGCACTGTTGAATATCTGTGGGGGTAGCATGAGGGAGGCCTGGGCCGGATTATGGTTTCTGCAAGGCACCCTAAGAGAAATGACACCCATCTTTGGACTCCCCCCCCTTTTTTTTCTTTTTAAAGATAGATTATTGTTGAATTTGCAAAACTTCTGCCTCAGTCTCCCCAGCTGTGTGGTCACAGGCTTGAGCTACTGGATCTTGCTTTAAGAAGACTTTCAGCAGAATCACTGGATGAGGAGCCAGATGTCTGCTGACTTCTGAATCATGCTTATAGATGGCTTTCCAGGGTTCCCAGAGCTCCAGGTCTCTATGACTGCATTACATGACAACCCCAGAAAAATTTCATGCTGTTCACAGCTCTGTAGTTTGGGGGAGCTTGGCAGAAACAACTCATTTCAGCCCCATTTTGTGTTTTGGGGACAGGTGTGATCATCTGAAGACCCTGGCACTTGCAAACCTGGAGACCTTAGCTGGGGCTGAGCCAGACCACAGAGGTGTTCTTTCCTTGTAGCCTGGGCTTTCTCATAGAGTCATGATTGGGTGCCACATGTAGGTGTCCTTAGAGTGAGAGCCAGGCAGATATCTGGCTAGTAGCCTTTGAAGTCTTAATGCACACCGGAATGTATTCTACTCATTAGCAGCTCAGTGGGGTCTGTCCATTTGTATAGGAGAAGGAAATGGAAGTGAAGTTTTATCAGGCGGAATGTAAAAAAGAATGTGGATGCGAAATAAAATCACACGCTCCTTGGGACGTTTGTCTGATTGTCCTTACATTTCAAAGAAGTGGCGTCACTTGCCAGAATGACCCGGACTCCAAGAGGTAGAAGTGGGGGATGGGAGAGATGGCTCAGTGGCTAAGAATGTGTACTGTTCTTGCAGAGGACCTGAGTTTGGTTCCCAATGCACTGAGCAGCTCACAACCACCTATGACTTTAGCTCCTGAGAGTTCCATGTCTCTTCTTTGACTTCTTTAATGGCTGAGCCACGTTCCCCACCTTTCTATCTCTACGCTGAAAATCTCTGCAAGTCATGTGCTAAAGCTGGTGCATTGGAAACTAGCTTCTCCTCCTTCAACAGGCTCCTCTTACATTTCACATAATGATTGGCATTAGATTCTATTTTGTTTTCACATAGTTATGTTCTTTTCGTTGTTGGCAAGACTTCAGAGAGTTTGGTTTGGTTTGACGTTCAAAGTCCTGTTATCTGCTAAGAAAATAGGATGGGAGAGCAGAACCTCCGGATGACCCTGGAGAGTTGTTTCATCTCCAGCAAAAAGCCTCTAAAGTGGTGGCCCATCCACAAAGTCATCAACTTTGCAGCATTAACTCATATTCAGTTACAATAGATGCTCACCCAAGCCTGTGCACACTAGAAGACAGTTCTACAAATAACCAGTCCCCCTAAAGGCTGAAGCAACCCACCCCTGACCCTACCCACTACCTCTACTTCCCACTCACACCCCCACCCCTGACCTCTGCTCCCTCACCCCCACAGAGAAGGTCAAGTGTGGGTTGAGAGAGGGAGAGAAGGGTGATGTGGGTAGTGGGCAGGGCTAGCCATTGTTGTGCTGGGGGACCATGGAAGGCTGCAAGCAGAATCAGGTCCACTTGTCCTTAATAGGCCAATTAAATAAAGCACTAGTGAAATGTAGAAAAGTGAGATTTATTCAGCATACCACATCTATTTTATTTTTAAGTGTGTGTGTGTGTGTGTGTGTGTGTGCGCACACACACACATGAGTGTATGAGCTCACAGAGGCCAGAAGAGAACATCATAAGCCTTGGGGCTGGAGTTACAGACAGAAGTGAGCCTCCTGGTGTAGGTGCTGAGAATCCAACTCAGGTTTTCTGCAAGTATCATGCATGTTTTCAACTGCTAAGTCATCTCTTCAGCCTGAAATCCGGCCATGATGAGAAAAGAAACAAGAGGTCCAGTGTCCCCACAAGCCCAGCTTTAAGGTCCTGACATGAGTCTTAGGTTTGAAGTGAGGACAACAGATATGCATAACTAAGCAGACTGGGTCAAAGTCCGGCCCCATCCATCACTGAACCCAGCATTCTTTTAGCTTTAGTCTGCCTTCCAAGGATGGTCTGCCAAGTTCCCAGAACTATGTCAAATCTCTTCCTGAGAGATGAACTTCCGCCTTGCCACTCTCTCAGCTTGATCCCAGGGAAATTTTAGTTCCCTTGGGGGAGGGCGATAGTCCCTTGTGCCAACAGTCTGAAGCTGAAGGGAGGGCACAAGTGTCTTTAGAGACCTTTTCCCCACCAGGTCAGTTCCTCTGCTGCCTAGTCCACAGGCCCACTCCTGGCTCCCCTCTCCCCCCACATCCACCCCAGCTGATTTAAATGTCCACGATAGTCCCACTTTCCCCCCAGTTAATGCTGCTAAGGCAGTCATAACTTATTTGTTTCCAGACCCCCCCCCAAAAAAAAAAACCAAACATAAAACAAAAACACCTCTGTTCAGAAATGTTTAGCTGGGACTCTTTTCTTTGTCAGTGCAGGGAGGTGCTCTCACCTCCAGCTGGTCTCTGGAAGGCACTTCATACATTCTGCAGGTGAGTGAAAATGCCTCTCCCCATCCAGACACTTGTCTGGACTCCTCTGTCTATCCTGGTGACAGTCACCAGTCTGAACTCTCAGGAAGCAAGAATGTCTCTTTCTCTGAATAATTAAGAATTTGCTAGTGAAACATAAGGCTGGGGACAAGATAGGATCCACTGTCCAACACCCATCCCCTAGGAGCGCAGATGGAGAAGTGATAACCAAGGCTTTTTGGCTTTTTGCATAGAAAGAAACTGTCTTGGGGACTGTAGAGGTCACTGAATATCCTTGGGTAGCAGGTCTTCATCTGGAGGCTGGAGAGGGAGAGGAACTTATAAAAACTGGATCCTGAGGGTTAGGAGACCATTACAGGCATGGGACTGTAGCTCAGTGGTACAGCACATGTCTGGCACTAAGTCCTCATTTTCATCCCCAGCATTGCAGGCTTGTGGGGTGGTAGGGTAGGGAAGGAGGGCATATAATATATTCTCAACAAATGCTAGTTATATTTATGAATAAAAGGAACTCTGGTTAATTAAAAAGGAGAATTCTGGAATATAAAACACTTCTGGCTGTGTTATTCAAAAGGCTTATCAAGATGTCTGATAATAGCCACTCTATAAGTCTCTGAGACCTTTCGCTTTTTGTTGTCCAGACAGGGCCTCACTGTGTAGCTATGGCTGTCCTGGAACTCACTCTGAAAGCCAGGCTGGCCTTAAACTAACAGAGATCCTCCTGTCTCTGTCCTGAGATTAAAGGGTGTGTCGCTACTGCTGGGCTTAGTCTCTGAGATCTGTGAAGAAATCTCTGGGGGAGGAAAAGAGGCATTGACAGGGATCCCAAGAAATTTTCCATCAAACATGGTCTTCCCTGGTCCATTTGTCCCTGCGCTTGGGAAATAAGCTAAAGAAAATTCATCTTCTATATGAAAGACCAAAAACCACCCACTCCACCTCTTGGGAATGTGGGCGTCATGTACTTAAATTTACTTCTTACTGCTCATGAAGTAATGGATTCTTTAGGGGATCCTGGAAAGAAAAATTTTGGTTAATTGTCAAGTCCTGGGAGAGGTAGCTGTATCATCTGTTGTTCAGTCTCTGCATAATAGGAAAACACAGGGCTTGCTTGTCTCAAATCCTGGCTGAAATAGTTTGTGAGGCTGGATCATTTCCATCAGCCACCTCAAAATTGGCCTGAGCAGTTTGAAGTTCAAAGTCTATCTTTAGGTGGTGTTTTTCATCTTAATGGTCTTATCATAGTTCATGTAAAATCATTATTGTGGGGCCCCTTCATCTTTTTGGAGATTTCAAAGAATCATCCTGAATCATTGCATGAAACTGATAGAGATTCAAACCCAAAACAATATACAGGAAGCTAGATGAAGCCTTTTTTCCCTAGAATTAGTTAGCATTTTATATGACCATTAATATTGTAAAAAATTTAATATATATATTAATTTAGGCGGAATGTTGGCTTTATATAGAAAAGTTTTAGTGATCTTGGAGTATCTTAATGATCTCAGAAGACCCAACTCCTGTTGGAGTGTGGCCAAGTGGGATTGAGCATGGGAACATGGACCAGATGGCCTGTTTTGTTCCTGTTATTTCTGGGAGAAAGCTGAACATCCCCATGCAGAGTTCCAAATCTCCTAAAATCATTCTTTATATTTATAATAAATTTTGATGTAAAATTCATACATTAAGAAAAAGCTTTTAAATACTGAAAATAAAACCTAAAAGGTCATGATATTAATAGCTATAGAATAGTCTCTTAATTTTGCTTTTTTTTTCTGTTCTATATCAGGTAGCTCATCGATATAATACAGAGATTTTATATTTTCCTTTTAAAAGCATGTTTGGGGTTAACAAAAGAGAAAGCTACACTCTATTTTCAAAGCCATCTTTAATTTATGATTGAGTTGGTACCTCAACTTTTCTTAGAAGTAGAGAGATAGGGGCTGGAGAGATGGCTCAGAGGTTAAGAGCGCTGACTGCTCTTCCAGAGGTCCTGAGTTCAATTCCCAGCAACCACATGGTGGCTCACAACCATCTATGATGACAATCTGGTACCCTCTTCTGTACACTGTACACATAATAAATAAATAAATATTTAAAAAAAAAGAAGTAGAGAGATATAGGTGTTAGGCAGTGAGATTTTACCCTGTAGAATACATTTGTACCAATAGACTTGATTTTTCTTTGCTTGTAAATGTTTTTCTGGATAGCCTTCACTTCTACTTTAAATGTCTAGATGTCCAAGGTCTTTGGACTTCTTGAAGATGGGTAATTCTATTTTTCTGTAAAGACAAGAACAAAACCCTGCCTGACTCTTGTTTGGTGAGTTTTTCTTGCAACATATAGAATTGTCACATTAGTGGATGAGCCATCATTTCTCTTCATCAAGACATTTCTTCTGTTTGAATCGAACCTTTATTAATTTTGATGGTAATCATGGCTTTTCTTCACCCCTCCTGCAACAAAGCACATATTCTGTTTTTTATTCTGAGGTTAACATATCTTTGAAGTAGAGAGGTTGACTTAGCTCAGTAGTTTTTTTTTTTTTCTATAGTTCAGTGTCTTTCTGAAGCTGCTATTTCTTTCTCATTAGCACTGAGGAAGTTCAAAATTAATAAAGCTCTATGTAATTTATTTCTGGGGGTCTTTGTTACTCCTTTCTATTTATTTAGCATCTCCTTTAGATTTTGATTTGATCTCTCTGTGACACCTTGCCAGGTAGGATTGTGTGGCATGCCTGTAATATGTGTTATAATATAATAAGCAAAAAATTGTTTCATTTTCCTAGAGACATATGCTGGAGCATTGTGGGTCTTAATTTGTACAGATATTCCCATGATGGCCATAACTTCTAGCAAATGTGTGACTACAAAATTAGCCTTTCTGAGCTCAAAGCAGTTGCCCATTAAAATCCTGCAAATGTATTTATTGTGTGAGGCACATTTTTTAATTTTCCAAATTCTGTATAATGAGAAGCATCCATCTTCCTAATTTCATTTATATGAATACCTTTAGGATTACTTCCTGCCGCTAATAGAGTTTGGTTATAGAAGGAACAGGGAGTATTTCTTTTTCAATTTCTTTGACTTGTTGCCAAGTGATAAATATATCCTTTATAAATCCTTTTTTTAAACTTTATTTATTTATTTGCCTTGGTGTTTGCCTGGAACTGGAACTACAGACAGTTGTTAGCTGCCATGTGGGTACTGAGAATCGAACCCAGGTCCCCAAGTTTTATTTTTTAAAAAGGATTTATAGGGGCTGGAGAGATGGCTCAGCGGTTAAGAGCACCGTCTGCTCTTCCAGAGGACCTGGGTTCGATTCTCAGCACCCACATGGCAGCTAACAACTGTCTGTAGTTCCAGTTCCAGGCAAACACCAAGGCAAATAAATAAATAAAGTTTAAAAAAAAATAAATAAAAAAATAAAACTTGGTGTTCATTGACTCGTGGCAGCTGCGGTGCTGTTGGTGTAGTTGGGTCCAGTCTCCGGCCGCTGCGTGGAGCAGAAAGGTACAATGCCAGGTTCGTAACGAGAGAACCCTCCACCATATTCGGGCCCTGGCCCAACAGCCCCATACCTACCTTATCCACCACAGCCCATGGGACCTATGGGAGCTCCACCTCCTCAGGGGTACCCCTACCTACCTCCTCAGGTGTACCCCTATCAAGGATATCCACAGTACGGTTGGCAGAATGGACCTCAGGAGCCTCCTAAGACTATAGTGCATGTGGTGGAAGACCAAAGAAGAGATGACCTGGGCACATCCACCTGCCTCACAGGCTGCTGGACTGCTCTCTGTTGCTGCTGCCTCTGGGACATGCTCACCTGATGAGTTGGGCTCTCCTGCTTAGCCACTCTGTGCCTGCTCCCATCTCTTCTGGCTGCTGTAATAAGTGGCTAGCTCTGCACAGACACCTACCTTCAGTCCTATGGAGTTTTAGATTAGTGAGGGTTACTGCTATTTAATTCAGTGACTTGATCTTGTTAATATTCAAAAGTCATTTCTTACGGATCCTTAACAAATGTGCTAAATAATTTTGCTTTTTAAGTCAAAGGCTTTGTTATGAAATATATGTTTATAATGTTTAAATTATACACTCAAGGTAATGGCAATATGTGACACACTAGATCTCTCTGCTCACATCCTGTATGTTTCAATAAATTTGTCCAAAACTTGCAAAAAATAAATTAAAATAAATAAAACTCTGAGACCTCTAGTATATGTCTTATCAATAATTGATCTATTCCTATTGAATTCTTTTGCTTTGGGAATATTGCTGTTAATTTCTTTTAAAAAAATCACTGCAAGCTCTTTGCCAACGTTCATATTCTGCCCATAATTGTTCAATTTCTTCATTAGTTAAAAGTACAACAATTCTGCTAGGTCCATTCCTGTCAATTGATGAAGCCTTAATTTTCCTTTAAAAATTAAATTAGGGGCTGCAGAGATGGCTCAGCCATTAAAGGCTAGGCTACAACCAAAAAATATAAAAATTAAATTAGAAATATTTTCCATATATGTCTCTAATTTCTTACTTGGTTTATGTGGTAAAAATACCCATTTAAATGCTATATTTTTCCTTTGCATTAAAATTTCTGTAGGCAAATGCTTAGAGGGTAAAATAACCATAATACAGTTCAAGTCTGGATCCACACAATCCACATGTGCATCCTGTAATTTTTTTTTTCACCAAAGCCAATTCTCTCTTAGTTTCAGCTGATAATTCATTTAGACTATTTAAGTCCTTGTCACCATCTAAGGTTTTGAACAAATTATCCAGTTCATGATTTTTTAACCCAATAGTGGTCTGTAAATTGGAAGTGTTTCCCAGCAATTTTTGGAAATTATTAAGAGTTCACAATCTATCTCTCCTAATTTGCACCTTTTGGGGTCTAAATTTTTGTAGACCTATTTTATAATCCTAAATAATTAATAAAATCTCCTATTTCTATTTTTTAGGAGTAACTTGTAATCCCCAAGCAGGCATTTTTTTCACTTTTTAAAATGTTCTTTCTAAAGTATCTATATTTGAGTTAGCTTGTAGGAGGTCATTCATGTAGTGGCAAATGATAGATTGTAAAAATCGTTTATGAATCTCTTCTTTTTTTTTAAAAAAAATTTTTTTAACTTTATTTATTTATTTGCCTTGGTGTTTTTGCCTGGAACTGGAAATACAGACAGTTGTTAGCTGCCATGTGGGTGCTGGGAATCGAACCCAGGTCCTCTGGAACAGCGGACGGTGCTCTTAACCGCTGAGCCAACTCTCCAGCCCTTATGAATCTCTTCTAATGGCAGTTGAATAAAATATTAGCACAAAGTGGGGCTACTTAATATTTCCTGCAGGAGAACCTTTCATTGATATCTCTTTACAAGCCAAGAATTATTATATGTAAGTTTTGTAAAGGTAAATGTTTTTTTCTATTTTTCTTGTAGAAATATTGTGAACAAACAATATTTTTTAAATCAGTAACTAGAAGAGGCTATCCTTTAGAAAACAGAGAAGGCAAAGGAATTCCAGATTGTAGAGAGACCATTGGTTGAATCATCTTGGTAACTGCTCTTAGATCTGTTACCATTTTCAGCTTTCCAGATATCTTTTTGATAACAAATACAGGAAAATCTCAAGGGCTAGCTGATTCTTCAATATGTTGAGAATTTAACTGCTTCTGTACCAGCTATTTGAAGGTCTGCAATTTCTCTTTTGTTAAAGGCCATTGATGAATCCATATAGGCTTATCTGTTAATCATTTTAAAGGTAGAGCTTGAAAGATCAGCAGCTGTTGTGCCTTGTTTTTGTACAATCTGGATAGTCAGGGACAGTTTTTCATAATACCTTTTAATATTCCCCCAGAAACATGTTAGTTTATGCTTTGATTCTGAGATTGAAGGAATGTTAATCTGAGTATTCCATTGCTATAATAAATCACATCCACATAAATTTATGACAATGTTAGCCACATATGGCTTCAATACAGTTGAGCTATCTTGCACTCTGTTTTATGTGGGATAATGTTCCAATTCCTAAAGGTGGAACATTTATATGCCAAAGAGACCAATTTGTATGCCAAGATTCTGGTGCATTTATTGTTACATCTGTACCTGTGTCTCCCAGACATTCAGTGACAATGTCATTTATTCATATTTTTAATTTGGTTTTTATTTATAAAGTTTGGCAAAATATTCACTTTATGGTTTTCCCAATTTTTGTTTTCTTTTCTATATTTGTTCTGTCATCCAGAGAAATATGGTTTTTTAGAATAGACTTTAGATTCTTTAGTTGCTCTGGAAAGGAGGTGTTTCTTTCATCATGACAGGAGACTACTGAAATGAATCTGATAAGGGGGCCTACAAGAGGCCCCTCAGGGCATTTCCCAATGGCAAAACTTATTTTACCTGTTCTTTGTTGCTCTATATTTGTTAGTTCAATGTCTGCCTTTGCCTCACCTCCTGCATACTCTAGGAGTTACTGGAGTTATTCTTAGCAAAAGCATTGTTTTGTGGAAACTCTCTTTATAATTGATGTTCAGATAATCTTGTTTTCTACAGTTGTAACATTTAATATTTTGATTTTTCTTTAAACTGCTAGAAATACCTTCTCTAACCCAAGCATCATCATTGTTATAAGATTTCATATTAATTGTATCTTAGATCCATTCCTCCAAGGGTGCTGATCTTGCCTTTCATGGCATAATTAGCCTTTTGTGAATTACCATGTTAAAAGCTAGAGATTTAATTATTATTTATAGTTTCTGAATTTAGTACCATTCTATTTACTGCTAAAGTCAACCTTTGTAAGAAATCAGTGAAGGTTTCTTTTGGGCCCTGTATCACTTTTGTAGATAACTTAATTTTCTTTCCTACCTCTTCAATTTTATTTTAAGCATTCAAGGTTGCCCTTGGACATAAAGCCATGGTGTGGTCATTTTATGTAAAGCTTATCTTTATACATTAGCATAATACACCCCAGAAGCTGGTCTTGGGAGATTTCAATATTCTAGGCCTACTTTGTTGTTCAATGATCTTAGCTTCATCCTTCCACCAGGTCTTCCAATTGTAATTGAGGATCATCTTCCAAACCTCTGTAACAATATCTGTCCAGTCTTCAGGGACAATTCTATTACAAGTTGACTATGGGTTTAACATATGCTTTACAAAGAGTGAATACATTCCATGTGAGACTATTGCTTCCTTGAAGCTCCTCAGATCTAATATTTGTACAGGAGTCCATTCAAATCTTATACACTCTGGAGGATTTCTATCATTTGGCAATTCCTGTGAGGTTACTGGATAAATTAAGGGTGGCTGTTTGAAAGCCTTGACTATTTCTCTGTAACCTTATAAGGCAATGTTAAGATTGGTTCTCCTTTAAATTCTTCTATCTGTGTCTGAATAGCTCTATTATCTGTTTTAACAAGGTTTTCTAATACTCTTATTTTGATATTCATATCAACCAACTTGGCACTCATATAATCCATGTTCTTTAGGGCAAAAACAATAATGATCAAACAAATGATATTTATAATAGATATTATGTTAATCTCATCTACATTATTTATCTTCTTCAATGATTCCATTTTCAAATCATCTAGAAAATTATCAAAAAATACCAAATTTCTTCCATTGTAATACTGTTTCTTGTTTTTTAATGTGGGAGAAGGAAAACATTCTCTCTGCCTTAAACCAGTTCCCCCTTTTAAGAAAAAACTATTTGAATTACCAAATCTGCTGACAATGATGAGTCAGAGGACTGTGAAGTGAGGAAGTAACCTAGTGTGGCAGAAGAACAAGGAGGGAGTTCAGGGAAAGCCACAATCCACCAAGAGATAAAACCCACTGTCTTAAAAACTACTCCAGGAGAAGAAATAATTGTGGCAGGAACTGCTTAAAAGGCAGATCTTGCTGGTGGTGAGTTCTGAAAGGAAAACTTACTTAGCTGGGTGGTGACTCTGGCCTGTACCAGTGGCTGTAAAACCACAGGCAAGCAGCTATTTCAAAAACTCATGCCTTAAAAGTCAGGCGCCAGATGTTTCATGAATTCTAATTGGTACTACTAATAAAAACCTGGAACCAGATATTGGGGCAAAGCTGAATATCCAGTTCTCACTTTGCTAACTCCTCAGCCAGAAGGGAAGGATCAAATTCTGTCTCCTCTTGTATTATAAATCTTTCTCTGCCCAGCAATATCACTTCCTGGTTCAAACTTTCCAGTTCTAGAATTAAAAACGTGTGTCACCACTCCCTGACCTTCATGGTTAAATCTTTGGCTGACTCTGACCTTTGATCTTCAGGCAAAGTTTATTAGATACATAATATATCACCACAGCCATGTTCTTGCTTTAGAGCAGAATGCATATTGCAAGTACCATTTTGAAAGTAGAGAGGAGCCCTCACTAGAGAGCCAAGTCTGCCAATGGGACTTCCCATCCTCTGGACTGCATAAAATAAATTGCTTTTGTTTTTTAATACAGAAAAAACTATTTTAAATATCCATTCTAGATAATTATTAGACACTGTTTTTTTCTGGGTTCGATTCCCAGAAAATTGTAATTGTTGTAGTTTGTCTCTCTGTTGCTGTAATAAACATGATGACCAAAACCAACTTTGAACATGAATTCTAGTTGTTATTAAATGAGAACTCAAGGTCAGATATTGGGGAAAAGGCTAAAATAACAGAGAAAGGGAACAGACTACAGTCAACTCTCACCCCGCTATCTTCCAAAGTTCTCAGCCTGGCTCCTAGTCATTTCTACAGAATCCCTCACTGTCTGCCTATACTTCCTTAAATATATTTGCTCAATTCCTTCACTTCCAGGTTCAACACCACATCATAATTCTAGAGTTAAGATTAAAGGTGTGTGCTCTTAACCTCTGAGCTATCTCTCCAGCCCTCTAGTTTCCTTTAAAGACAAAAGCAAAAGCTTACACTAACCCTCTGTTTTTCTTACAACTTAAAGAATTGTAATATGGGCTGATGAGCCATCATTTCTTTTTTTTTTAAACTTTATTTATTTATTTGCCTTGGTGTTTGCCTGGAACTGGAACTACAGACAGTTGTTAGCTGCCATGTGGGTGCTGGGAATCGAACCCAGGTCCTCTGGAAGAGCAGACGGTGCTCTTAACCGCTGAGCCATCTCTCCAGCCCCGAGCCATCATTTCTTATTTTCATGAAATTTCTCCAGTTCAAATCAAGTCTTTATTAATTTTGATAGTATACATAGCTTTTTTTTTTAACCTGTGGAAATAAAAGCAAAACCCCTTTCCCAACGTAGCACATATCCTAGCTTCCATTCTGAGGTCAGTACATCTTTGAAGTAGACAGGCTGATTTACCTCAGTTGTTTCTTCTGTTATCTAATGCCTTTCAGCAGCTGTTGTTCCTTTCTCGTTAGCATTGGGAAAATTTAAAGTTAATAAAGCATTATGTAGTCTATTTTTAGGGAATCTTTGTTATTCCTTTCTGCTTATTTTGTGTTGTACAAAGTTTCTGGCCTGGACTTTTTGGGCCTGGACCAGAGGTTTGGTCCAACTTTCAGCCTTGCTTAGCCTCAAATAATCACATACTTGTTTATATTATTTTTATGCTGATTGACCTAGTGCCCAGGCATATAGTTTGCTAACTCCTTCATCTCAACCCATCTTGTTCAATCATGCGGCTTGGTACCTTTTCTCAGAGCAGCATTCAACTTCATCCCTGGAATCTTTGTGATGTTTGTGTGGTGGCTCTGCCTGACCCCGTGTCTGCTCTGAGATGTTCTCAAGTTTTCTTAGCCTGTTAGCCCCACGCACACTTCCTGTCTGCCTTTAGCCAATCAGCTTTTATTAAAACCATAGGCAGGACCAATATTTACAATGATAGGAAACAGTAGCACTGTAACATAATCTCACTATGATTTAGCCTATCCTTTAGAGTTTGATTTGATCTATGACTGCTTGCCCCATAGGATTGTGTGGTATACTTATAATATGCTTTATATTATAATAAGCAAAAAATTGTTTCGTTTTACTAGAGACATATGCTGGAGAATTGTCAGTCTTAATTTGTACAGGTATTCCAATGATGGCCAGTACCTCTTCCACTGAACAGTATCCTCGGTGTTCCTTTTAGTTGGTTGTTTGGGGGTAAGGCCCCACTAAGTTTCCCAGGTTGGTCTTGAATTCATTCTGAAGCCCAGAGTGTGGGGTGAGTGCATGTGTCAATCACAGGACAACTTTATGAAGCTAGTTTTCTTTTTCTGCTCAAACCCAGGTTATCACCCACTGAACCATCTGGCTGGCTCTTCATATTTATTTTTAAAGTACATTTTCTACAGATTTGTTTTATTTTTGCAGCAACATAATTGTGTGATGTTACAATGAGATTTCTGACCCTGTCCAGGCCAGAGGCTCAGGCCTGCCCGAGGCTGCTTCCCCCCCCCCTTCCCACAAAAGGACTCAGACACTTATATTATTTTCATCCTGTTTGGCCTGTGTCTCAGGCACATTGCTAGGTAGCTCTTTCATCTTAATTTAACCCATTTCCATTAATCTACCTGGCCAGTGGCTCACCTGGGTTTCTTACATGGTTCTTCTTAGGCAGCTGGATCGAGTCTGTCTGACTCCACCCTCCTCCTACCTGAACCTCAATTTCCTCGCCTACTTCTATGGTGCTCCACACAGGCCAAAGAGTTCCTTTATTTACAGAGTGATATTCACAGCATACAGGTGAGCATTCCCACCTCAGTGTAAGACAAAGTCCTCATATCTGAAAGCATTCGTTCCATGTGTGTGGTCCGGTTTGTTGGATATTCACACTGGGAGGTCTGGTTTTGTGTGAGTTACTGCATAAATGGAGGAAGCGGGAGGTTTTGGTGCTGTATATTTGTTATTGTTTATTTATTTTGGATTGTTTCTTTTCTAACTTTGTGGCCTCACTAATTTTCAACTGGTGTTCTTTTCTCCTTCTTTCCCCTTCTCTCTCTCTCCAAGACCATTTCAGTCTGGGTCTTTGTATTTAGCTCAGGCTAACATGGAACTCACTATGCAGTACAGGATGGCTACACATTAGTGATCCTCCTGCTTCAGTCTCCTGGGCACTGGGATCAGGAGCAGAGTTTGTTTTCGAATCCTCTGTTGCCAACATCTCAGTTGTCCTTCCTCTTGCCCCGTGCTCTGGGAAGTCACCAGAATGGTGCTCCATATGTGGTTCCTGACTCTGATTCGAGGTCCTATGGAGCATCCAAGGACAAGATCAGAGCTCTGAAGCTGAGAGATTTAGGTATTTAGACACCTGTTCTTGGATGTTTCCTTAGGTGCCATTGATCTTCTGGAGGTAGCTACATCTTCAAAGCCCCTTCAGGACTCTGTCACTCACGGTCCCTTCCTCTCTAGAAGAAGTGAGAATTCTTAGGCCTGCCAATCATGCCTGGAATCCCGATCAACCCATTGGTGCCCCGAAGTCTGCCTCCTAACCACTCGTGGTCAGTCTTTTTGCATATTAAATTCTTAGAGACATCTGAATTTGCACACGTTGTCTGTTCTTTATAGCCATGCTGACCAACACACAGGCATATTAGAAGAATTTTAAGAAACCAAACCTAATACTGAACATCTTTGCTAAATATCCTTTGTCTTATGAATTGGGCTTTAGAAATTCTTGAATTTCCCAAGCTGGCATCGCAGCGTCCTGCACTTGGTAACCTTTGCATTTCTTCTTTTAAAATACCTTTAATTTTATTGGTTTCCTCTCTGCCCTACCGTTCTTCAGCTCCATTCTAAGGCTGAACAGAAATGTAGTTGTCTCATTCACGGCTTCAAGTCAAAGGCACTGAGAATGATACTCTTTTGTAGACCTGAGAGGGCTATGTCATTTGAAGTAGAGCAGATCTTTTCTCTCTGAGTTTGTTAGATTTTTAAATCATGAGCAGATGTTAACTTGTGCTCAATGCCTTCCTTCATGGTTTGAAGTAACCACAGAGCTCCTCTCTTTCTCTTTCTGTTCAGCATAAGATATGTTACATTAATTGATGCTGTGGAATATTTGTTTAATGCTGCAAAGATGAGTTGTATTCTTTTACATTGCATTTGTTTAACTCTGTGAAGCTGTGTTACTGTGCCTGTCTAAAACACCTGATTGGTCTAATAAAAGCTGAATGGCCAATAGCAAGGCAGGAGAAAGGATGGGCGGGGCTGGCTGGCAGAGAGAATAAGTAGAAGAAAAAGATCAAGGATCAAGAGAATAAGGAGAGGAGGATGCTAGGGGCCAGCTACCCAGCCACACAACCAACCATGGAATAGAAGTGAAAGTAAGATATACAGAAGTTAGAACTGGAAAAATCCCAGAGAAAAACATAGAATAATTTAAGGAAAGCTGGCTAGCTAAGGGTGAGCATTTATAAGTAATAATAAATCCTGTATGTGATATTTTTGGGAGCTTGGTGGCAAACCCCTGAAAAGAGTCAAATAATAATAATAAACATAAAAACCAACAACACTTTATCTAAGAACTCCAGGTTGTCAGTAAAAAAGGAAGTCATAAAAAAAAAGTGATGGGCAGAAAAGTCTGTGCTGATCTGAAACTGCACTTGGAGTACTTCTACAAAGCACAGCTTAGTCCCCTTACTGGAGGTAAGAACAGGCTTAGAGGAGGTGAGATGCCTTGCTCAGGGCATCAGCGTGAAAGCCTACTAAACCCAAACCTTGTGCTTACAAACTACATACGGGGACTTGGGTGTCACTCAGTTAGTAGAGTGCCTGTCTAGCATGCACCACCGAAGCCTGGGTTCTAGCCCCAGCGCTGCATAAACTGGATATGGTGGTGCCCACATGCTGTCCTAGCAATGAGGATGTAAGAAGTTCAAAACTTCATAGGAGTCCCTTCAAATTGAATTCCTGGACATCCTGGATTACAGGAGACTATATATAAAAAAGAAAACAAGAAGAAAAGAAACTCCATTTGTTTTTTCCTAACAAAGAAGTGAGACCAGGTCCCACTTCTCCGCCCTGGACTTCCTTACCCTGGCTCTTGCAGCCTCAGCACTGAGTCTGGCTCCTCATTTCCTCCAGGCTTCCCAGCAGAAGGCCCTGTGGCCCTTTTGTTCTATGCTCACAGGCCTTGCAGGTTCTCCATAGTGGTTGAGTATCCCACCCATGCCGTGAGAATTGGCAGTGCGCACATGCCAAGGGGTGAGAGTCTGGGTTTCTCTGATTTGCTCTGATTCTGCTGGTTTTGAGATAGGCTGGCACTCCCCACTGCCTGGCCTGCTGCCTCTGGTAATAGAGTGGACCACTTCCAAATGCCAACTAACGGAAGGCTTCCAATTGGTCTTCTACTACTTCTCGCTCTGCTCAGTCTCCCAGCTGTCCTTCCTTGCTGCATACATTTCAGTGACCAACCTGACCCAGATCTTGGCAGCTGTGTGTTGGTTCTGTGTCTTATCTGCCTCCAGATGCTTTCTCTGCTTTTCCCTGACTCATGGTTCTGAGGCTGAGTCTGCCTCTCACCGAATTCCTTCCACGAGCTCTCCAAGGCTTGGGACAGTTGCAGAAACTCTCTTCTTAGATCATATTTTTGGAAAGAAATCTCTGTTTCTGCCTCCTTATGCTTTGATGACCTGATTTTCCTCCAAAGACTCTATTTCTCCGGCCCCTGCCTGGACAAGAAGGTAGGTGTCCTTGCAGTCTGCAATGGCTTTCTGTCAAGTCCAGTCGCCTCCAGGATGTAGGAGAACCAGCTGGCATGTTTCCAGATCTGGTGCAAGGGGCTATTCTTCCATGGATACATGGGCCCTGCAGATGCTGGATATGTCATCCAACTGGGGGCTGAAGGTGGCTATCCCTGGGTCCCTCCAGGGTATCTAGCTGTAGACTCTGAACCTGGACCAAATGCATCTGGAGGCAGTGAGAGAGAGGGATCTGGAACTTTAGAAACCCGATGTATTGTCTGCACAGTGCACTACTCACTGAGGCTGTTCACTTAGAGCTGCAGGAGCTGAATGTGGGAAATAACAAGATAGGACACTTATCTCTGAAGGCCCTGGCTTCCTGCCACAGCCTGAAGACCTTGGGTCTTCAAAGTACTGGCCTGATTAAGCTGACACCAGGGTTCCTGGCTGCCATACCTAGGCTTCAGAGACTGAACCTGGCTGCAAACCAACTGCAGAGCACAACACTGCATGCATGAGACCGGAGAAGTGTCAGGACTGATGACTCTGAATCTGGCACGCAGTAGGCTACGCATCCTGACTCCTGATGCCTTCTCCTGTTTGCCACACTTGCGAGAGCTGCTGATTCAGGACAAACAGCTGCTTTCTCTGGAGGGGCAGCCATTCCAGGATCTACAGCAACCAGAGACCTTGAACTTGGATAAAAATCTCCTGCTTAACCTAGGTAAGAACTGGTTGGCTGCTCTGCCTGCACTGACCACCCTTAGCCTGCTAGACACCCAAATATCACTGAGCTCAGGTCCTGGCTTTTGGGGAACAGAGTCGGCACACCTTGAGATGGAAGCTTCCCCCTCCCTGCTCAGTATTGTCTCTGCCCACATATCTGACCAGCTCAGAGCTTCATGCAGCCTCAGGCATGTAACTCTGGTGGCTGTTCCCAAATGTCTTTCCTTTCCTGGAGACCTTGACTATTGGAGGCACAGGGCTGGGACTGGAGATCCACAATGCCTCTGAGGTCTTCCCTGTTCTTCAGCGTCTCTCTCTGCTCAGAGCAGCTCAGAGGCCTTCTGCTCCCAGGATACCTCTAACATTTTTTTCTGGCAGCTCCCAAACTTCAGTCGTTGAAGCTCTGGGGTGCTGAAAGCAACTCCAGAACCTGCCTTATTACTGGGCTTCCCAGCCTACAGGAGCTGAGGCTGGAGCCCCTCCAATCCATCATCCAGCCCCGTTCAGTCCAGCTGGAGGAGCTGGTGGGTGAGCTTCCCCAGCTCGGAGCACTACAGCTGGCCAACAAGAGGGCTCAACTCACTGTTGGCTGCTGCTTTCCAGCGCCTGCACAGTCTCCACTGCGCAGTCTCCGGGACTTGGTGCTGCATGACAGTCTGAGGAAGTACAGCCCTCAGATGCCCCAGTACATGTACATTCCGCAGTCAAACTGGGTCTGCTCTGCCAGTGTGCCAGTGCATGGGTAGAACTGTGGATTAAGCAGTCCACTAAAACATACATACAAACACTTATGTCTAGCAAAAGAGGGGCTCCCTGCCAAGCATTCCCTTCTCTCTGTCTCTCTGTCTCTTTCTCTCTCTCTCTTTTAAGATTTATTTATTATGTATATAGTATACAGAAGAGGGCACCAGATGTCATCATAGATGGTTGTGAACCAGCATGTAGTTGCTGGGAATCAAACTCAGGACCTCCGGAAGAACAGTCAGTGCTCTTAACCTCTGAACCATCTCCCCAGCACCCCTTTTCTCTTTTCTATGGGACCACTGTCCCCAGACTTTGGAGCTAAAACTCTTTTTAGCTAGCTCTTCTTTCTGCTAACTGCCTTGCCGCTCTTCCAAGAAATCAGGAACTTATGGATTCCCTTCCTGCAAGTCTTGTTCAGGGTTTGGCTCCAGAGTCAGAGGGGTCAGGGAGAAGAAGGAAAGAGTTTCCTTTTTGACATATTCATGTTTCTCTGCAGTCAAGACCAGGGCTGGGTAATAGAGGAACGTGTGCCTTCTCTGGAGGGCTTCCTTCCGGTTGGTTTGGGTCTATGCCTCTGTCTCCCTATTTGAGACTTTGTGCCTAGTAAGGATGTAGTTGATGATGTGGTAGACAGCATAGTGAGCAGCTGTTTCATGCTCTGTGTGCTGAGTGGCCAGGCCCTGTGTAACCCTCGATGCTGCCTGGAGCTCCTCTTGGCCACCTCTTTATTCCTGGCTGCCCCCTTTCCTCCGGTGTTGCTGCTAGCCTTCCTGGAACCCATTTCCCAACACCAGCTCCCCAGCTACTAAGCTCGGTTGCTTGGACCAGGAGACTACTGCTTATGGCCCGAAGAAGATAAAAGGAAACGGGCCTGGCTGAAGAGCAGGCTAGGGCAGCTGGGGTCGGAGTGGGGGGGCGCATGTGAATTTTATTGTGGGGGTAGGAGAAGTGAGCCTGCCCGGTAGGAGTGTTTGTGGAGGAGACACAGTGGGGCCGAGAGCCTGAGACCAGCTTTTGCAGGGACAGGAAGTCATATGCTGGAAACATAAATTGGGGGCGGGGTTTGAATGAGGGAAGATGAGAGATGGCAGCTGCCCATGAGGGATGTGACATTCCCAAGGTCTCTAAAACCTCAGGAAGCTGGCTAACTCTGAGCAATGATAGGTTGATTGAATTTGTATTTATTGGAAATGCAGGAGGCAGAAGGTCAAAGGTAAAATAAAGAGGAAGAAGATAAGGCCTTTCTAAGCTATGGGACTCGGGACCAGGCTAAGTTCAACCTGATCTTCAAGAGGCCACCCGGTCCTTTTGTATCCAGGGTCATAGAAGATGTTTTAGCTTTATTTCTGTTGCTGTAATAAAACATCTGGACCAAAATCAGCTTGAGGGAGGAAAGATTGTCTTTTTCTTTTGGCTTACAGTTCCAGGTCATACTCTGTTGTTGAGGGAAGTCAAGGCAGACCTGCTTGTTATTTCACATAGCATTACCTCCAACTAGGGACTCACTTTACAGTCAACAAAATACAGTAAGAACCATGGAGGGTGCCACTTGCTAGCTGGTTTATGCTCAGCTAGCTTTCTTATAGGGTGCAGGACTACTGCCTAGGTTTGCTTCCACCTATAGTGGACTTGGTTCTCCAACTGGCAATCAAAACAGTGCCCTCACAGTCATGCCCCAGGTCAATCTGTTCCAGGCAATGAGGCATTCCTCTTGGATGACTTTAGGCTGTGTCAAGCAGACAGTTAAAGCTGACTAAGATAGAAGGGTGGACAGTTGAGGGCCACAAAGCTGAGGTGCCTCCGAGAGCAGACAGGTCATTTCTCCCTCAGTGAAAACATGAGAATATGCTAATGTAGATCCTATTGAGCCTCAAAATAGCACTATCACCCTGTATGCTCCAACATATAGAGCCAGCCACATGTAGTTCCTGAATTCTTGCCTCTGGGTCTTTGCATACACTGCTTCTTTACTGGCAACACCTTTCCCCTGGGACCTGCTAAATATCCTTTAAGATTCAGCTTGGCCATCACTTTCTTCAGAGGCCTATGATGAGTTCTCAGCCTGGGGCAGGGTTTTGAAAAAAAAAAAAATTAGTGTTTTTTTTTTTTCTCTCTCTAGCTTCTGCCATCCTCCAACCCCAGCCCAGCCTGACCTCGAAACTCTCTTTATTTATTTATTTATTTGTAATTTAATTGCCTTGGTGTTTGCCTACATGTGTATCTGTAAAGGGTGTTGGATCCCCTGGAACTGAAACTACAGACAGTTGTGAGCCACCATGTGGTTGCTGGGAATTGAACCCCGGTCCTCTGGAAGAACAGTCAGTGCTGTTAACCACTGAGCCATCTCTCCAGCCTGCCTTGAAACTCTTTAAGTAAGTGCGGATGAACTCCCAATCTTCTTGCTTGCAAATCTCAAGTGCTAGAGTTATGAGTGTGTATGATATGACCCAGCTGTATTTCTCTTTTCTTTGTAAAACCTCACCCTTTTTGAAGCTATATTGCCCTAACTATATGGTCTTGGTATGTCACTTACTTCTTATACTGCAGCTTCCTGTTCTGTAAGATGGCATAGCATCACTGTCCCACTCAGTGTTTTGTTATCATTAAATGCGTTAATGCGATTGAAGAAACAAGAAAACCAGTTCATTACACATGTGTAAAAGAGAAGTTTCATATTGAGAGACTTGATTAATAATCTATACTCAGTGATTAATAATTCATACTGCTCTTGAAAAGGACCTGAGTTTACAGTCTAGTGCCCACTTTGGAGGAGGGGCCCACAACCATCTCTAACTCAAGTTCTAGGGTGTCTGACGCCCTCTTCTGGCCTTAAGGGTACTGGCACTCACTCATGAATACATACCCAGCACATACACATGAGTTTGTTTGTTTGTTTGTTTTTTTAAATAGTGGGCAGTGGTGGCACATTCCTCGGAAGGCAGAGGTAAGTGAATCTCTGTGAGTAGTTCGAGGCTAGGTCTACAAAACCAAAACCAAAAAAACCCCCCAAACACCTTAAAAATCCCAAATGCTATATTACTATACATTACATGTGTATCATTTATAAGCAGAAACACATATGTTGGAAGCATGTGCTTAAGAAGTATATTTTACTCCCAGGAATACTTGAACCAAAAGTCTTTGAAGATTAGGTCCCATAGCAAAAACAAAGATTGAAGTCTTTATCCTTGGGGCCTAATTCTGACCCAGCTGAAAAGATTCAGATAGGTAAATGCAGATAGCTGCAAGCCAGACAGAGCCCAAAGCTAGTTCTGGCTGGGATTTGGCCTCTTAGGGATTTTTTAAAAAAATGTTTTCCACTTCTGTAATAAAATGCCAGGTTTTAATTAGACAAAGGCTGAGACATTGTACAATTCCGGCTGGATTTAGGGTGAGGGGCGCCCTCTTGTGGCCTTTGGTGCCACTCTCTTTCTGTACACCACCTCTGTTTCTGCTCTTCAGGACACACTTGGCTGATGTGAAGGTTTCACTTCATGTGGGATGTCTTTCCATACGCTGTGAATATGCTTTGTTACCTTTGTTAATAAAAAGCCTGTTTTGGCCTATGGCAATGTAGATGGGAGGCAGGGAAACCCAAGCAGAGATAATGGATAAGTAGGACTGAGTCAAAGAGACTGCAGGCAGCCACCCAGAGAGCAAGATGTAATGGAACACAGGCAAAGCCACGGAGCCACGAGGCAACACACAGATGGATAGAAACGAGTTAAGTTGTAAGACCTAGTTGGTAATGAGTTTGAGCCATGGGCCAAACAGTTTGTAAATAATACGAGCTCTGAATAATTATTTTATAAATGGCTGCAGGACCACACAGGTAGGAGAGATTTGTTTGAACTGTGGGCTTGGATGGGACAGAAATTTCTGGCTATACTCACCTGATCCTGCAAAGCTGTTTTTCTACCTTAGGACACTGACACTCTGATGCCTCAGCTCACTCAGCCCCTCAGCCCCTCAGCCCCTCAGCCCCTCAGCCCTTC